>VXAC01006773.1:4690-124572 GCA_013399225.1 Rhipidura dahli
CAAGGCCATCGAGGAGTGCTGCCCGCACCTGGCCGGCTCCGTCCACATCAGGTGCGGGGAGCGGGGCCGTGCGGGCGGGCGGGGGCAGAGCCGCCGAGGCCGCTGTGTGAACCCTCTGCGCTGCTTGTGTCCGCTCTGAGCGCTGAAAAGTGCTCTAAAACGTGTGAATGGCCGGTTTTAAATGCGTATGTTTGGGCCAAAACTCTACTTCGACAGGTTTCTTACTTGTCATAACTAAGTTCTGAAAGGCACCAACATCAAAGCCATCAAAGTTTCTGTGGGGCAAGAGATCTGTTGTCATATCAGATAACTCACTGAACAGCAACAGTTCCAAAAATCTAATCAATCAAAAATTTTATATTTTAAAAATAAAAAGAACAAAAAAGGTTCCTATGTGTTTTAAGAATAACATTTGGTCTGATTGTCCTCTTTTAATACACACCTGTTAAAAAAGAAAAAAAAGCCCAAGCCTGATTATTATTTGGCTTATTATAAATATTTAATATTATCTTATTTGTCTCACTAGGAAAACCTCCTGGGCCCAAGAAATTAGTTATCACTTGGTTCTGTTTGCATTTACTAATTTATACAGGAAGCAGGAGAATATTTTGTTTGATGTCTATGTTAATACCCTAAAAAATGTAATTTTCTTCCCCTATTTAGGTTAAAACTTATGGCAGAAGGAGAGCTGAAAGATATGGAACAGTTTTTTGATGACCTTTCAGATTCATTCTCAGGGACAGAGCCAGAAGTTCATAAAACCAGTGTAGTAGGTAAATAATTGTTATCTATAAGCTATTTTTGATGTGATATCTGTCATAGATGTGGTTCCCTCAGGGTACAGCTCTGTTTTTCTGGGGAGGTGTAAAATTGCAGAATATCATTTTTCTCTTGCTCAGATGTTGCACACTGACTGATACTTTTGCACGTTGTGAGGTTGTTGCTGATTTTAGCAATTTATCTGTGAGATTTGCTGCTAAATTATGACCAGATTTACCCCCTGCAACACTGAGTCGTATCATCGTGTAGGCTGAGATAAACCTCAGTAATTTCCATTCCATTCCTCATTAATTTCTGTTTAATGAGGAACTAAATGATGTTGTTTAAGCTGCTGGCCGTGATTTTGGTCTCCTATCTGAAGCAGCACCTGACAGGCCGTGCTCACAGCAGGTGTTTCCCTCTCCAGGTCTGTTCCTGCGCCACATGATCCTGGCCTACAACAAACTTTCCTTTAGCCAGGTCTACAAACTTTACACAGCACTCCAGCAGTACTTTCAAAAGGATGAGGAAAAGGATGGAGCCGATGAGAGTGAGATGGAGCTGACAAATCCAGAGGAGCTGGATGGGAAGATGGAGAAAGAAGAACTTGATGGGCCTTTAAGGTGATATATTCGTGTTAAAGTCTTGCCCACCTCTGAAGAAAATGAATCTTTTATTTTATTAAAGCCTCCTACGGCCGGGCTGAGCTTTGTGGCCGCTCGTTTCCTTGGTGCCACCGTGTGGTTACATTTGTCAGTGCCTCGTGAAGGTGGCACTGCCCCATCCTCATCCTCGCCTAGGGAGCCCCAGGCTAAAGGCAGTTGCTGCCCACAATTTCCCACTGCTGCAGGACTCCTCTGGTTGTCACATGCTAAAACTGTTGGAGACGTCACTTCTGCTTCCAGCAGGGAAAGATTGCTCAATAAGGAGAAGTTAAGTTGAATGGTTTTGTTTTGCTTTTCACCCTTCTCCAAATAAAAGAACTCGTGTCTATTTACCTCTAAAAGGAGAAGCAAATACTGAGAGTTTTCACCTGCTAAACAGGTGCTCCACTGTAAGAAGAATCTTGAAAGTATTTTATGTATCCACATATTTATTTAAAGTGTACTTTGCAAACTGTATTTGTATAAAGTTGTGCAGGAGTTGCTGCAGCATGAGTCAGACAGCAGCTTTTGGGGTCTGGCTGTGTGCTGGACTTGCTGTTTTTCCACAGAATAAATGTCTTGCATACCAGCTGTTTCCAGCAATGATGGATGTGGCCAAAGTGCCAGTTCATCTCCTTGGGGCTGTCTTCAGAAGACAGAAGGAACAGAGCAAAGCCATTGGAATATGTCAGCCCCAAATGTTCACTCTGCTGTTTTTCTTTAGGGTTTTTTAGGGTGTGTTTAGGGTAACGTTGCTCTCGACTATGAGAGTAGGATTGAAGCTGAACTGTGTGAAATCATTTGGATTGCTTGCTTTGATGTAGTAAATTTTATTCTTTATGAGTGTTCTTTCATGCTTTGAGCTATAATATCTCAGAAAACTTTAAAAAGCAAAAGTGTGGGGTGTCTGATGAAATGTATTTCCGTGTTGTCTTTCCTTGCCCCTGTTTCTAACCAGAGCGTTTCTTACCAGGGAAGAAGAGATAGCCTGCAGTGGGCCTCTTTCCCAGAAACAAGCAGAGTATTTTCTTTCTCAGCAGGTATGTTAATTCTCATTTAAGTGGAGGAAATGTCCCATACCATGAATTTCACCTTGGATTTTATCCACAGTGTCAGCCGTGATGTTTTCTCTGATGTGGTAGAGACTTGTTGATATCTTGCATGTTGTTGCTCAGCATGAGCACTTGGGGCTATGAGTGTTTTATCCAGACATGTCACCATATGCTGATATTTGGTTCTGAGAAGGTCCTTCTGCTCTGCTTGCCTCACAGTTCTGTGAAATGTGCAGTTTTGTTGGTTATTCCAGCTGGTAAATAAAAAAGGGAACGGAAATACACATGGACACAAATGTCAGTAATTCAATAGTCAGTAATGCTAATTTTAGTAACTACATTTTTGTAATTTTTTATTAGTATAACTGCTTGCCAAAGCAAACTGTGGATTTATGGTATTTGTTTTCCTGAGTTTTTTTTTTTTTTTTGTATGAGAAGATACATGTAATTTCAGTGAGCAATGTGTGGCATTAGTTCTTCAGAGAGAAACTTAACCAGGATTCTCTAAGTGCCTTTAAACAGTTGTTTGAATAAGGTTTTATTTGACTTTGTTTCTCTGATCTCTGGAAAGTGAACACCATAATATAATACAGAATCAAACTGCCACTGTCACAGTAGACAGAGCTGCTACAAAATCTTCCTTAATGTCCTCTCCAAGCAGATAACAGCCTGACAATCCTGTACCACAATATATTTTTATAACCCTCCTTATGGAGTTACATATCTTATTTGTACTGTTCAAATTTTATTCCAGGCTTCTTTACTAAAGAATGATGAGACAAAGGCTCTTGCTCCAGCATCTTTACAAAAGGAATTGAACAACTTGTTAAAATTTAATCCAGACTTTGCTGAAGCAGTAAGTATCTTTTTCTTCATCCAGAATGGTTGTAAAGGGATTTCTTATCTCTAGAACAGGATTCTCTGGGAGTAATTTATTCTCTATTGAAATATAAGTAGACGATAAAAGTGTGAGCAAGCTGCATGTAAATGTTTAGTAATTCAGAGTAAATCTCCTGAAGGTACAGAAACCTTAATTAAGCAAAGTACTTCCCCTTCATGCACAGATATAAGCCTCTTAATTTTGGTGGGACTGAGTGCATTGTTGTTCAACTAAATCTAAAACTTACTTCTTTTACCCACATTTTCCTAAGGAGTTTCAGGCCTCATACTCCTGTAGTTTAAAAATCATTATTAAGTGCAATATCTGTTAATTTTGCTGGTTGTTGTTCACTTTGCTTCTGGTCCTTAATAACAGTTTATACTGAAAGCCATAGACAGCTCCTGCTGAGGAGAGTTTCCAGACCTGCAGTATTTCATGGTTCCACATGTTGGGCTAAAACACACACAGTTACAAACAAAACTCTGGTTTAATATCTGTGCATTTAAAGCTGATTTTGCTTTGCTTTTCAGCACTATTTAAGCTACTTAAACAGCCTCAGAGTGCAAGATGTCTTCAGTTCCACACACAGCCTCCTGCATTACTTCGACCGGCTGATCCTCACGGGGGCAGAGAGCAAAAGCAACGGGGACGAGGGCTACGGGCGGAGCCTGCGCTACGCCGCGCTCAACCTGGCGGCCCTGCACTGCCGCTTCGGCCACTAGTAAGGAATTCACCCGGGGGCATCTCAAAGTCTAAAAAAGACACCTTCCCTTCCTGCTGAAAATCCCTTCAGGGGCTTCCCTTAACTTTACAGCAGCTGTGGTTGGATTGGGATCCTCTTTCGATCTTGATTTGTTTGGGTTCGTTTTTGTTTTGACATTTATTTGGTTTCCATAATAACTGAGCCATCTAAGAGTTGTCTGTGCCCTGGGTATTTTAAGTGTTCAATTACATTTCCATGACCTCAGAAGGGTCAGTGGGCATGAATGCCTATTTTCATCCATCTTCTCAAGAAAGTGTGGTTGGTTTTCTGCAAGTCACCATAGAACTGATGATCTGGCAAAAGAATAATTAAACAAAAAAAGCCATCTGAGCTTTTAAAATTTAAAATGCCATACGGGTGGGATTTACTTTGTTGATAAGGCTGGCCTACCCATCTTCACTTATGGTTTGCATTTATTGATTGCTGCCTGGAGGCATCATGTAAAAGGACTGGAGAGGGGAAGGACACTGCAAAGTTGAGAGCAACAATTTCTACACGGGCAGATTCTAAATGTTGCCCCTGTTCAAACAATAATTTGGCACCATGGCATGTACAGGGTTTGAAAGCCCATGTAGGGGTTACAGCATCATTTTGGTTTGCAGATGCTGTCAGGCTTATTGTCCTCAAAGCCAGAATGTACTGCTGAGTGCTGGGAGGAAAACACAGGCTGTTAAATCAGAGATCTGAGTGCATTATGCATAATTCAGATCAATATTCCTCTGGATCAGGATGCTGTACCTTAAGCACTGTGGGAATACTAACTGTTCTCCCTCTGTCTGCTCATAGCCAGCAGGCTGAACTTGCACTTCAGGAAGCCATCAGGATTGCCCAGGAGTCCAACGACCACGTCTGCCTGCAGCACTGCCTGGTAAGAGCTCTGTTCAAAAAGGGCTTGAATCGTTTTGCTCAGTGAACTGTTGCAGAACTTCTCTTACAGCAGCATCTCACCCAGGGCATTTGACTGCCCAGCAGTGGGGTGACATCGCTCCTGGCACACAGGACAACAAACTGTAGGATTATGGGATGTTTTGTTGCAGCTCAGGTTTAATTTCCTAAGCAGGAATTGTTATTCCAAAGATCTCAATACTAAGCTCAAAGTTTAGTCTTAGATGTTGTAAAAGGAAGTATTTCATAAGCTTCCTCCTTCCTGTCTGTTGTCTTCTCAGCCACCTTTAGAGCAAGCAAAGTGGGAGGGAAAGATTTGGATTTCTCTCTGGGTTTTTTTCCCTGTAATTAACATTATAATGAATTGACATCAATGGTATCAAACTCCTGAGGTGCTGCATTCCACAGTCCCCAGATTTTTGTGCATCACTGAACCTCCAGCGTGTGCTGGTGCCACACCAGCATCCCAGCCTCGCTGCACTTCTGATATGTTTTGCTGGGCAGCATTTAGTAGAAGTTTCATTAGAATCAATCCACAAGTGGTTTGCAATGAGATTTTGATCTTTTTCCTCGCTAGAGCTGGCTGTACATCCTGGAGCAGAAGATATTCGATAGCTGTGTTCTGCTGGAGCACTCTGTGAACAAATCCTTGCATTTTGGGTTGCCAGTGAGTCCATTTCCTCAATCCTGAACTTTATTGTGGGACAAACCCATGTGGTGGTGGGAGCATGTGTGATCAGAGTTTGGGGTTTTGTGGCTGGTCTGTTCAAAATCTGTGACTGGGTTTAAACAAACATGTTTTAACACTCCAAAATACAGCTCTTTCTATGACTTTTATTCTTCATATTAACAAGCCAGGAATTCAGTTGCTTTAATGCCAGAGCATTATTGCAAAGTTCACTGGTTTTCCTTCTAACTTGTTTGATTTTCAGGCAGAAAAGCTCTCTGTGGCTACTGGCCCAGGCACCATTTTAGCTGGATTTTGTGCCCTGGATCTGTTGTCTGTTAATGTTAATGTTTAGTTCTGTCTTCCCCAAATCTGCAATTCCTTTGTTAAGAGAATTGTTCTAAAATGGACTCAACTGGTGTTGTTGGGAGATAGGAGCAGACATGGCCCCTTTGTGGGGAAGGGAAAGAAAGCAAAGGCTCTGTTTTCACAGCAGTTCTGGAGAAATCCAGGTACTAGTCCTGTCCTCCTCCATAAGATTTCTGTGTGGGGGAGTGGAAATTACCTTTCACATCCAACAAAATGACATTCACATATGTGTGGGTGTGCATAAGCGAGTATTTAAAGAAATGCCTGGAGCAGTGTTCCTTTGTCTGTGCTGTCTTTTTGGGATTCTTTTTTAGTAGTTTAGAACTCTGCTCCAGTGTAATTTGCAAGCCTGGGGTACTCTGTTATCTTCCAACACTGCAGGTATGGTTTTTTTCCTTCTTCCCAGTATCTTGCTTCCTTGGGAATACAGTCCTTGGTTCAGCAAAGAGCTTTTGCAGGAAAGGCTGCCAACAAACTAATGGATGCCTTGAAAGATTCCGATCTGTTGCATTGGAAGCACAGCCTGTCAGAGCTCATTGACATCAGCATAGCACAGAAAACAGCCATTTGGAGATTATACGGCCGCAGGTATTTGCTTTGTGTGGAAATCCTGGATTAGTTACTGCACTTGTTAGCACATAATGCATTTATATAGGTGTAACAAGTGACTGTGTCTCTCCAGTGCACTAAAATAAAGCTATCAGACTGTGATTCAGTACAGGCTGAGTGCAATTATTTCCATTCTCTTGTGTTCCTTTAAAACTCATACTGAAGAAGAGATAGAGTTTCCATTTAGTAGTGGCAAATAGATCATAAATTGTTCCCGTGCCCCCACTTTCAGCATCTCTGTTCTCTGGCTGTGTGCAGCTTTCAGTCTGCAGTACTTGCTGTGCCTGTACAGTCCGGAGTCCTTGGATAGCAGTTGTTTTACAAGTTTTCCTTCTCCCCAGGCCCCTGGCTTAACCAGACAATGTAGACTATTGTCATAACAAGACCATAGATTAAAAATGGTTGTCGTTTGCCGCTTGAAAACTAAAAGATATTTCTCTTGCACAAGCACCATGGCACTTCAACAAGCCCAGACCTTGCTGAGCATGAACAGTCTGGAGGCTGTGAACGTGGGCGTTCAGCAGAACAACACCGAGTCCTTCGCCGTGGTGTTGTGCCACCTGGCAGAGCTGCACGCCGAGCAGGTGAGCTGCAGGGCTACTTGCACAAAGTGGCATTTGGTGAGAGGACCTGTGGGTGTTACTGACAGGGGGTGCAAGACTCGACTTGTGGTTTTTTCTGCCTGTAACGCCTGCTCTGGGGGCAGAGACAATGCAGGGTGTTTGCTTGGCAAATCCCTTCCCTGAGGGTTGTGCCGAAAGGGAGGGGAGCAGGGCCCCGCCCTGGTGCATAAATCAGTGTTGTTCTGTGTTCCAGGGGTACTTTGCAGCTGCTTCTGAAATACTCAAACACCTAAAGGAGAGATTCCCTCCCAACAGTCAGCACGCACAGGTAGAATACTTATCATTCAGCCTGTATGTATCATTCAGTTATGTAACTATTATACAGTAGGATCCGAATCCCACTGCTCCTGAATTTTCTTCTGTATGCCTTGGGCTGTACGTTTTCTCATTTCCCTTGGCTCATCCTCATGGGAAGCTGTGCAGCATCAGCTTTTTTACAAAAGCATGGAAAAGCTGCCTGCGTTGTTTTCAGACACTTCTCTCACCACAGCCTCCTAAGATGAAACTGTTTAAGTAGAAATTCCATTAACAGAGGAATATACAGCTGCTTCATGAGCACATAGAGCAATCAAATGCTCTGCATTGATTTGGAGCTTCAAAGTTCTGTTTAATTAGTGCTGCTTAGTCTGATATATTATAATCCAGAAATAACTGAGATAATAGGCTAATAACCCGTTTTTTGTGTGACTATGGGAAACATTACCACAGGAGTCTATAAGGTAGTATTTACACTGAAGTGTTCAAGATTCCATTAAATGTAGTGTGGTCCTCTTTTCACTGCCGATGAAGTCTGCTTCTCTACAAGTTTCAAATCATTAGTAATGATTTAAAAGAGCCTTTTTACTTAAAATGCAGCCAAGTAGGTGAGCTTCGATATTGAAACATTAATCCAGACCTGAGCATTTCTGTTGAGGACAGTAATTCAGTAAATCCAATAATTGGACAGTGGAGTTAGTGTGTCTAGACATAAATACCCACAGGGGAAAATAAAAAGTAAATTCTAACTTGGGATTAGAAAATGAGCAGGCACAACTTCTAAAACTTGTTTCTGGATGTATTTTGTTTAG
The DNA here is from genome assembly GCA_013399225.1 of Rhipidura dahli. Taxonomy (NCBI): domain Eukaryota; kingdom Metazoa; phylum Chordata; class Aves; order Passeriformes; family Rhipiduridae; genus Rhipidura; species Rhipidura dahli. Next base: position 13,009 of record VXAC01006773.1, read on the forward strand.
CTTTGGATGCTGTTTGATCAGAAAATACAGTTTGAGCGGGCCATGAACGATGGCAGATACCACGTAGCAGATTCTCTTGTAGCAGGAATTACAGCACTTAATAGCATTGAAGGTGTATACAGGTAAGAAATGATGGGTCTTCATGCACTTGCAGGTGTGTTCTGTAAGGATAATTAAAAATTTAGCAAAATGATCACTGGCAGTCTTGTGTGTACTTACGTATTTTTCCCTTTCCAGAACTAGTTAAGGCCATGTTGTCTAACCTAGAGGGCTATTCCCTTAGAGCATATCCTGCAATAATAATTTGTAGTTGTTTCTCTGGGCACTTTAAGAACTGGAATAGCTGAAGTTATTCTAGAGCTGTGAATCCATTGTGGTAACTCCTTCAAAATCTGCTGTACTCAAATCTGAGCACAAAGCAGATTTTTATGTCAAATAGCTGGGAGGGGGCTCAGGCTGTCAGTGAATTTCTCTGTGGCCTGCTTTCTACATCTCCAAAATGGAACAATGTGATTTTTTTTTTTCACTCACCTCAATGGGTTCTTGTTTTTAAATGAGAATGACATTTTAAAAATAGTTACAGTTAAAACTTGTTATTTTGGTGAGTATGAAAACCAACTTAGTGTTAAAAGGATTTCTTTTCAATGAGGCAAAACACCTAAAAGCAGCCAGTGCCAGTCAGCCGGAAGATCAGTATTCAAGCTGTGGGACCTGATGCTTGTCCTTCTGGAATTGGACTGATCATGAATTTCCTGATCTTTAAATACTCTGCTCAGTGTCTGGTTCAGGGCGTTTGTACCCATCCCCTGTTGCTGTGCATTTGGTCCTGCCTTCCCTGTTCTCCATTTTGCTGTTGCTCCGTATCCTTGTTAGCACAGGCCAATTTTAGCTGCTTTACCTCATACCTGTTTTTCTCACAGATAATTACTTTTGCTTTCTAGCTTGCATGGCCTCCCACTTCTGCTGCCTGTTTGGCCTTTGGTTTTGGCAATCCCTGGTTTCTATCTAAAGCTGTTTTATGAGTTTGATCCTTTTTGCCTGGGAGTTGTCCAGTTGGCATCAGGGAGATCTGTTTTTCCTCCTGTCTGTGTGTGCAGCATGTGTACACTTTGTCAGGGCGCCAGTCTCCGGTTACAAGAAACACAGGTCACAAAATAGAGGCCTGTTTTTCTGTGTTCTGAAGAGCAGAATTCTATCTAAAATACAAAAATACACTGATGACTTCTTTCTACCACGACAGAAAAGCCATTGTACTGAAAGCCCAAAATCAAATGTCAGAGGCACACAAACTTCTGCAGAAATTGTTGATCCACTGCCAGAAAATCAAGAACACTGAGATGGTGATTAGGTAAGAATATTTCATTTTCAGAGTATTAAAGGCACTTTTCAGTGATTAGAATCAGCCATTTCAATTTGTCTGTGTTCAGACTTCACTAGTCTTCAGATTACCTGCTGTGATTCAGAGATTAGAGTCATTTCAATTATTAATCACAGTATGGAGGATCCTCAAAATATTGTGGCATTGAAACGTAGTTATTTTTAATATGTAAACTAAAAGGTGATAAAGTTTCAGGAAGATTCATGGAAGAAGGAAACACTGCATCTAAAATAAATAGGGAATGGAAATGCGTGTGTGCGTAGTTCTACCTTGGTGTAAATCTTGAGAGAGCTACAATATTATTTAATCTTTTGTATGTCTGTGGCATCTCCTCTTCAGGGTGTAATTTAAATTGATTGTATATGCAGCAGCATAATTCATAATAAAACCAATACCATTACGGATGGAATGATTCCTTGGGAAACAAGTGGACATTTTTCATCCAGAGCAAAGGTTTGTAACTGTTTGCCCCTGTTTGCTTAGCGTGCTGCTGTCCATAGCAGAGCTGTACTGGAGGTCCTCGTGTCACACCATCGCGCTGCCCGTGCTGCTCCAGGCTCTGGCCCTGGCTCGGGAGTACAGCCTGCAGTACTTGGCTTCTGAAACTGTGCTGAACTTGGCTTTCTCCCAGGTAGGTCTGATTTGTGTTTTCATGGGCTGCAGGGCAACGTTTATTCTGGGGATCTGGATGCTGGTTTTACTCCTGTGAGATTTAAGAACACAACCTTGTTGGAATTAAATTATTGATTCTGAAGAAGCATTCTCTGAATGTAAAAGCTTTCGAGGAAGTTAATAAAAGTTGAGTTTCATGTGTATCACTAAAATGTATAATTATTGCATATAGTCAAGCAGCATAAATTTCCTCTCTCTTAATGTCTTCAGTTATTTTTTTACGCTGGTGTTTTGGCTTCCTAGTAGCACAGGTTTGCTTTTGTATTAAATATAATGCTGCAAATGAGTTCAGTGTATGGTTTATTCTGAGAGACGTGGCTGTCAGTACTGACTGAGTGAAGAAGCCATTCCCAATCATTTCAGAGAGCAGCTCATTTCTACTGACAAGTTTTGATTTAAAAGAAGATTGTGGGGAAAAAGTTGAAAAAAAATTTGTCTGTGTTACATTGTGTTATTAGAAACAGATATGGCTTGTGTTGATGTTCCCTGAAGAAGCTGCTCATTCCAGTGTGAGACCAGCAAGTATTTATTTTTCAGCTGATCCTTGGCATTCCTGAACAAGCCCTGAGTATCCTGCACATGGCAATAGAACCTATCTTGGCCCATGGAGCCGTCCTGGACAAAGGCTGTGCCATGTTCTTGGTGGCCAAATGTCAGGTGGCTTCTGCGGCTTCATACACTCCACAAAAGAAGATTGAAGGTAGTGTGAAGAGTAATTCTCTCTGAAACTGCTCAGAAGTGCAAATCACTGTCTGTACTGGAGTCCTGCTACACCAGAGTGTGTTACCTGGTTATTGGATACAAAACTGATTTGGAATTAGTTGTTCAACAGATGTTTATGATGGAGCATTGTTTATCTGCATACTTTCACACACATATTTTGCAGCAAAGGCTGAATAATAGAAACTAGCTGAGAGACCATGTTGCTAAGACACAAATGGTTTTGAAAAGCCGAGGAATTTATAATTGGCCTCCTTAGACTTGAGCTGCCTTGCTTGGAGTTGTTACTGTGATATTTTCGTGAATATGACTGTCCCCCTTTTTCCCACAGCTTTGGAATCTGCTATCTTGAATCTGAATGAAGCCAAGACTTACTTTGCCAAAGTGGACTGCAAAGAGCAGCTCAGAGACGTTCTCTACTTCCAAGCCCGGCTGTTCCACACCCTCGGCAAGACCCAGGAAAGGAACAAATGTGCCATGTTGTTCCGTCAGTTGCACCAGGAGCTGCCAGCACACGGTGTCCCCTTAATCAACGCCTTCAAGTGATGCATTTAAAGATGAGATTTGTTTGTTTCCCTGTTTTTGTTTTGTTTTGTTTTTTACGAACATCTTTTTATTGTATCCAGTCATCCATGTTTCAGGATTACTGCCAATAAATCATGGTCTGCTCTTGAACAGACTTGTGTTTTGTAACACAAACGTCGTTTTCCACCCATTTCACTTCCATTCTGTACTTGAAATTAAGAGATTAATGGGGAAAAAAGAGAAAAGACCCTCTTGACTGTGTTATAAAACACACTGAGGGGAGTAGCGCAGTCACGAAGAAGTGTTCTGTTCTTAGTAGTGACATTTCCCGAATCAATGCGGGCTTTATGAACACAGGGGTACAAAAAACAGTGGAAAATGTTTGTGCTCTTTTTAAGTAGTATGGAAGGGGGAGTCTCATTTAAAACGTGTCCTTGCTTTTAACCTGTCTGCAGTTGCTGTTTATGCTGTAGAAACAGATGGTGCTGGCAGAAGGGAAAAAGACTGGGTTCAGTCAGAGAGGTGTAACAGTGCAAAGTCCTGGCACTGTCGTTTCATGTGTCCTTGTGCAGAGGGGGGATAAGGAGAGTGAAAAGTGGGAAACAATAGCCACAGCTCAGCTGAAATGTATTTATTGTGTGTATTCTCCCCTCAGCACTGTGTCATTCACCTGCTCTGCTTTTATGGGTGTATAGACGGAGATCACAACTGACTGAAGTACCTAGAGGGGCCTCCAAGGAATCTGGAGAGGGGCTTTTAACACGGGCATGGAGTGCCAGGACAAGGGGGAATGGCTTCCCACTGCCAGAGGCAGGGTTAGATGGGATACTGGGAGGAAGTTCTCCCCTGTGAGGGTGGGGAGGCCCTGGCACAGGGTGCCCAGAGAAGCTGTGGCTATCCCCTCCCTGGAAGTGTCCAAGGCCAGGCTGGACAGGGCTTGGAGCAACCTGGAATAGTGGAAGGTGTCCTTGCCCATGAGATGGTCTTTGAGGTCCTTTCTAACCCAAACCATTCTTTAACTGAATATCTGATGTGCTGGCATTCACTGCCAGCAATGAGATTTTAATTTTGGCTGTAGTGTGGGATTTAAGGGCAGGGGGGACTGCACCTCTGGTGAGTGTATACCTTTTGTGGCTGCCAGTCACCTGGTGACTACATAAAAGCTGAACATCATTAAACACCGGCAGATACCCTGCCTGGAAGCAGTAGATTTAACTGTGGCATTGTCAGCAACGAGAAAGCCAGACCAGACTTAAACCTGGTTCTGCTGGAGCCTGGCCAGGTTAGGAGGAAGAGAGCAGCACGAAGGTGTGGTTGAGACAACGATAGTCCGGTGTTAGTTTACACATTCCATGAATTAGTGCTGCATCGGGGCTGTTGACAGATCATCAGAGCCTTGATTTTAAAACGATGTTCCCAAGAGCAAAGGGGAACTCAGCTTTGTGGAACGCTGGTGTGGCTCATTCTCTCTCACCCGTGTTTAAACCGACATTAAGGAGTTCAACCCTTAAAATGTTTGGAGCACCCACCGCATTACGGTAAGTGCATAAACCTGATTTTTAGAGTGGCTTTCAAGACTCTGGTCAGAAATACAATGTTTATCTACAGAGCTGGTATGGAGGCCTGGCTCTGCTCTGGGGAGCCCGACAGTGTCAAAGTGGTGCCCACAAACGAGTCTTAAATTGAGGAAGAGGGTTTGGCCGGCTGTAGCATTTGCATCTGCTCAAGGTTGAAGCTGTTGCTTCATGAAAAGAAAACCGCGGGTGAGCTTGGTGCAGAAATCGTGCTGGATAGAAATAACAAACCCCAAAAATTGGACCGAGGGCTGGTGTCAGCCGGGGTGTTAAAGGCCGTACCCGTGAGCTCTGTCTCAGCGCTATGGAGCTGCAACTTGTGTGGGAACTGTTTAGTGGTGGCAAACAATCTGACATTTCCAAACAACTGGTTTCCAAACCTGCCCTTTAGGTGACGATTTGGGTAGTCGCTCAGTCCGGCGGAACTGGCGCAGATAACCCGGTTTGCCCCCAGCCGACCTGACGCTGGAAGCCCGGTGTTTGCTCGGGGACAGGGGCAGGAGGCGGCGGGGGACGCCGGGGCTCGTGTCCCTCCGGGGTGGACGCGGGGAGCCCGCCTGGACCGGCCGGGCTTCCGCGCTGCATCCCGCGGGGAGGTGACGCGGGGCCGCGCGGGCCGGAGGGATGAAACACTGGGGAAAAAATTATAAATAAACAAAAGAACAAAACACACCCCAAGAGCGGCTTTCAGGGCGCGGGCGGGCAGGATGCGGCTGCCCGGGGGGAAACCTGCCCTTCCCCGGGGCGGAGCGGGGCCTCCCTCTCTCCCTCCCTCCCTCNCCTCCGGACGAGGCTCTCGCGGCCGGCCTGCGCGGACACCCCCGCGGTGCAGGCTCGGTGCTGTCGTTTCCCCATCCCGCGCCGGGGAGCCGCACCGCCCGGGCCCCGCGGACATCCCGCTGCCGCCGGCCCCGACACGTGCCGCGGGACCGGCGGGTGGCGGCATCCCGGGCGCGGCCATGGACCGGGTGGGCATACCGCGTGTCCCACAGACCCCACCGGGCTCCTGCCCGGGGGTGGAGGGCCGGGATCAGGGGTGCCAGGGAAAGACAGGCCATGGGGTTGGGAAAAGAGGGGATTTTTAAGGTCAAGAGGCAAGTGAGAGTCCAGGAAAAGGTGAAGGGGATGGAGCTGGTGGAGCGACTGTGTACAGGGGACAGGTCTCATTAGAAGCCACAGGTNGCTGCCGCCGCCGGAGCGGAACCGAAAGCGAAGGCGGCGCCGGGCAGCCGCGTTCCGGCCCAGCACGGCGGAGGCTGCGGTGGCTGCGGGGTCCCGGGGTCGCTCTCGGCCAGGTCGGTGCTGCGGGAGCGGGCGGGGAGGCCGGGCGGGCCCGGGCGAGGGATGCGCCCGCGGTGGCGGAGACAAAGCCGCGCCCGGAGGGACCGGGCAGGCGGGGGCGGCCGGGCCGGGGATGGAGCCGGGGCTGGNCATGGACCGGGTGGGCATACCGCGTGTCCCACAGACCCCACCGGGCTCCTGCCCGGGGGTGGAGGGCCGGGATCAGGGGTGCCAGGGAAAGACAGGCCATGGGGTTGGGAAAAGAGGGGATTTTTAAGGTCAAGAGGCAAGTGAGAGTCCAGGAAAAGGTGAAGGGGATGGAGCTGGTGGAGCGACTGTGTACAGGGGACAGGTCTCATTAGAAGCCACAGGTAGGGTTGCTGCGAGTGACAGCGTGGTTAGGAAGTGGGATGCAGCCCTGCAGCCACGTGCACGGCACAGAGCATCCGGACCATAAAGGTAACAGTCAAGACCAAGAGCAGAAGTGAGATGACCACGGGAAGCTGGTGTGTTGGAGCTGTGGGCTGACTGCAGTGCTGCAGGGGCAGAAACCACCCCTGGGGACAGGATCTGGTTGTCCTCAGGGCCAGGGGGACCGCGCTGGGGAGAGGATATGTGGTGGCTGTGGGCACCAGAGCCAGAGAGACAGCCCCTCTCCTGGGAGAAGGAGCCCCGTCCTTCTCCTGGCCCCTCTCCATGAGCACTTCCTCTTGGGAAAAACAGCCAACAGACCCCAAAAGCCCATACCTGAGTGTGCAGTGCTGTTCTGTGGAAGGCTGTTACCACTTCGGGGAGGTAATTTGGAGGAGCCTTTGCCCTAATGTCTTTTAAAGTGCAGAGCTGCTCTCATTTCCTCTCTTGTGGGCATCACGGGCTGGAGCTGATGTTTCCAGGAAAGCTCGGAGTCTCTTGGCAGTGCTGGACAAGGTGATGGAGGTGCCCTGAGCTCATCCTGGCCTGTGCTCAATACCATCTCTGGAGCTTATGCTTTTTTGGGATGCTCATTATATATTGCTTCAGCAGTATTAGGCAGTATTCTCAAAATTATAAAAAAACCTTGGTAAAGACATTTTTGTGACTTCTATTGAAACCTTCTGCTGGATATTGTGACACTACAATGCTACCAGCCTGGCTTTGCATTTTTCTCCCAGTTCTTTTTACTCTGTGCTGGCTGGGCCAGGCAGTGCAGGAGGCTCTTCCATTCACCCTGGGGGCGATGAAAAGCTTTGCTGCTTGGGCACAGCGACCTGTCCTATATGGGGCATGGGTGCCTGTTTCCAGTATCTCATAAATTTGGGTGTCCTCTGACTTCTAGAAAAGCTGCTGAGAGATTTTTTTTCCCATTAAAGTCAGGTGGGGGATGCATATGGTCTTTGTATACTACAGTGACTAATATATTTCTGGCAAGGTCTGTGCTCACCCGTAGGAAGGGAAACTGTGATCGATGCCCCCGTTGCTGCAGATGACACCACTCTTGGCACGGGCACTTCCACCGCTGACCATGACTGGGGAAAGCAAAATAGCCACTGGACTGTGCCCAGGGAGACCAATAACTGCCCCAGGCTGGCCCTGCTTGGCTTTTAACCAACCTTCAGCAATAGCAGGGGAGAATCTCTGCGAGTAAAATCAGCCCTGGTTTTGGTGTTTTGAGTTCAGTTTTGTTATAAACAGCTTAAGTTGTGGTTTGTGAGCTGACCCCCACAGAAGGATGGATGGAGGGGTCACTGCTGAGGGGTCAGTGCTGAGCTGCCACCAAGTCTCATCCCCTTGGGAGGGTCTGATCCTGACACTGTGGCTGCCGCAGGCAAGCATGCGTGGGGAAGGCGAGTGTGCGGCCCCAGCATCTGGGGAGAGAATCGGCTCTAGGGAGGGAAGGGCAGGCTGAGGCATCCGTATGCTCCGATTTAAACCCGTGCAGTCAGTGCTGGCTGTGAGGTGTCACCCTCTGCACTCCCCCAGAATCGGTCAGCATGTTCCCCTCTGGAGGTGGCCACATCCAGCAGGGCCCAGGCAGGGCCCACGTGCTCTCAGCAGAACTGGGGTGGCCCGAGGGGGCTGTGAAAATCCCTCACCCTTGCGGGGGTTGATTTCACTCCCATTCGCTTCCGCTCAAGCCACGTGGACACTGAGCGAGTGGGAGAGCTGCTGCCAGGGTTTCACAGACCTCTTTTCATTTTAATATCCCTTTCCTTGCTGAATTAGATGCGAGACTGATTGCTTCGATAATCCTGCTTCAGCCGCTATGGGTTATATATGGATTGCAGCCAAAAGCTGTGCCGATAAATCATTCCTATACACCAGGCTGTTATATTTCCTGAGGATTTTGTGGGCATGTGCTGCTCCCTTTTACATAAGGATCTGCTGGAGTTCATACCAGAATGTGCTGCTTTTCCTCAGGCAAGGGCCCGGATGGGTTGGTGAAGCCAAAGCCCCCAGGCTGTATTTCCTCTCTTTAGGATTATTGCCCTAATTTCAGCGATTTTACTTTTGTGTCTGGCTGGGAATACAGCTGTTGTCCACCTCCTCCTCAGCCTCCTCATGTGCTTATTAAGGATAACAGGGCTGTGTTCAACAGTGTGACCCCACTTTTGGGTTTCTCTCAGGGGAGGTGTCTTCACAGAGGGCAGTTTCCAAAAATGCCCATCCTCTGACCCTTTGCACACATGCAGAGGGGAAACCCCTCTGATTTCCCACTTCAGCTGATGATACGATGGGGCTTGGATGACTTTTAGTTTACAGAGCCTGGGGAAGCCTGCTTGAATTAATCAGACTTGATATGTTTATCCTGGTCAAGCCAATTAACTCCCGCCGACCAGGACACGCTCAGCACTCAAGTGTGACTGAGACTTCATAACCCAATTTTGCTCAAGCCTGGCAAAGTTTATCAGGAAGACTTGGAAATTGGGGTGCAGGCGATGCTCTGGGGGGCAGGATGGGATGCCCAGCCGTGCTGTGGCACCGCTGGGGACCGATGTTGCTACCAGCAGTGTTCCTGGGGTGGTTTCATCCTAAGGCTACCCCGATGAGCTGCCTTTTTTGGTGCGGCTGCAGAGCACGGTGAGGGTAGAGGGCACAGCATTCCGGATCAGCTCCGGCTTTGGGGCAGCTATTTATATGTGCCCACTGGAGGGATGCCCAAAGCAAGCCAGGAAAATGGCCTCGAGATGCATCCCTGTGAATTCAGGATGAATGGGGGGGGGCTGCCTGTTTGTTTTAATCCATTTGGGAGTGCATTAAAACACACTGCTGCGGGCTGCCAGCAGCACTGCGGGGAGGATTTGGCTTGGCTGGTGGCTCCCGGCTCTCTCTTCCAGCAAAGCCCCGTCCAGGAGTGGATTCAGCCCCACGAAACCCGGCGTTTCTGGAATAGTTTGTCCTTGTTGCTGTTCGTTGGCTTATTTATAGCCTCCCCATCCCTGCGCTTCTCAGTGCCTCGGAGCAGCGAGCGGTGCTGCGTTGGCTTCAGCTCCAGGCCGATCCCACTTGGGCACAAAAGCTCCGGTTTATAGATCAGTGTTGAAAACAGCAATTAGGCCATTGTGAAGCCTTGAGGACGGGGGAGATGATTTGATTTCTGTACTTGACCCATAATTTCTGCTGGGCTGATTCAGAGTGGTTGTGCTGCGAGTGCAGCACGGAAACTTCAATGGAGATGAGTGGAGCTAATTTTAACTGGCCGCCTCGTCGAGGTGTGGGAACCAGGCAGAAAAACGCCTCAAACCCTGTTCCTGCTTCTGGGCTGGTTGTTTCAGGATATTTTTTTCGCTTCCTTCTGTGGCAACTTGTTAACCTAGAAATTAAAAACAGCTCCAAGCGCTGGGGCAGGGAAGAGTGATGGTTTACAGCCAACCAACCACTGAACAGCCCCAGGTGCTGTGGGGTACCTGGCACGTGTGAATTAGCATAATTTTCTCCTCTTTTTCAATTAGCACTTAATTATTTGATTTTTTTTTAAAATATTTTTCTTGCTAACAGTTTTTTTTCTCTCAAGGCTTGGGGACCTGAGTTCTTCGCAGAAAGCCACAGGGCGAGGAAGAGAGATTGCTGGCAATGATGGGCTGTGGGAGGAAGCAGTGAGCCAGGGGGCTGGTCCTGCACCCCACGCTTGGTAAGTGAGTCCCTGTGCCCCTGAACTGCTTTGTTTGGGGGCGGGGTTGGCAGAGATGTGCCCACTTTGAGCAGTAAAGTAGGGAACTCAGTGATATTTATGCAGGGTATTAATTCTGGATCCTGCCCTTTAAAACAACCCCTTTGGAGTATTTCCATAGTGGAGATGATGGAGTTGTTCCCTGGAGGTGTTCAGATGAAAAGGGTAGGAGGAGCAGTAGTGACAGCCCTGGGCTTGAGGCTGGCTCTGGCCTGGGGTCTCTGTCCCATGGCAGGGTGATTGTGCATCCTGGTGCCATCCTGCACCACTGCCCTTGGCTTCACCACTCCCTATGGAATGAATAAATCAATCTGTAGCATGATGACGAGCAGGAAATCCCGCTTTCCGGAGAGCCTGGCTGACCCACCCTGTGTTTGCAGGCACATCTCCCCGCCACAGCATGGCCAGGATGAGGCCATCGGTCTCTCCACACCACCACATGTCCCCAGCAGCCCTCCTGCCCCACGGCCCCTCTGCTGCACCGGAGGCTGCGGCCGCCGAGCTCCCACGGCGCTGCGGGACCCCCCGGCGCTGAGCCCCGGCCACGCCAGCATGGCCTCGCTCATTGTGGTGACCGAGCACGACGCCACGGGGAGCGCGAGCGAGGAGGAGATGGACGTGCCCAGCAGCGAGGGCTTTGGGGATGGCCGGAAGCTGCACCTCTCCGGCCGCAAGCTGTCCCTGCAGGAGCGGCCGCAGCCTGCCCGCTCGCCTGGGAACGGCGACGGCGCCAACGAACGCTTCATCTACCCCTCCCTCCCTTACTCCCCGGTGACGTCCCCGCACTCCTCCCCACGGCTGCCACGGCGGCCGACGGTGGAGTCCAACCGTGTGTCCATCACAGGATTGCAGGTGAGGGGGATGAACGCTGCTCCCGCAGTTCTCCTGCCCCCATCTGCCTGTATTTCCCCACTGTGGCATTTCTTCTCACTTGTCTTTTTGGGATAAACCCCTACGACATGTTTGTGTGTGTGTGGCGGAGGGCAGTGGGACATCCTGGGCCATGGGGACAGCCCTCAGGGAAGTGAGATACCAACTCACCAGTTTTCCTGCCTTTTGCTGATGCCACCAGCTCTCACAACTGTTTGGTGGAAGCCAGGAGTGTACCACAAGTTTCTTTCTTTATTCCTTAAAAATAAGAAACAGAGAAATTCACTGAGACCTAAAGAGAAAACAGCCCTGCCTGCCCCAAGCCTGACAGAAAACAGGCAGCAAGTGGCTGCTTTGCCCAGAAGAAATAAAATTACTCGGTGCCAGGTTGCCAGCATTAAACCCCTCAGGGCTCTCCCGGTCCGTTGCTCTCGTTCCACGTGAGTGGACAGGACAGGATCGCCTGCCCAGCCGTTAATGTTTGCAATTAGCCACCTATAAACACACCGACGCTTTTGTGGCTCATGAATCAAAGCTGCCCAGCCCCACGCCGGTGCTCGGGCAGAGCAGGATGGGGTGTGAGTTTGCAGAGAAAGTTTTGCTGGAGATTTAAAAGGAGAAGAGGGAACACGAGTGGTTTTGTGGCTCATGCCAAACTTCCCCGCTCTCTCCCCACAGGACTGCGTGCAGCTCAACCAGTACAAGCTGAAAGACGAGATTGGGAAGGTGAATATTGGGTTTGGGGTGGGATGAGGGGTTTTGGGGTGGGAGGGTGTTGGGCTCGCTTTCACTTTCCAGTCATGGGAATGCTTCAGAATGGGAGCAGTCCATCCACCCACCATGGCAGTTCTTTGTTGCTTCCGGTTCTGTTCTGAATGGTGCCAATTGAATTATATATTTTTAAAATTATTATTAATTTTCCCCCTTCACTCTCCCTCCCACGCAGTGGGGCATTTGAAGCTTTCCTTTGCTGTCAGTGTGATGTCAGACTGTACACCCCCCTGTTCCTCCCAGCATCGCCCACCAGCTCTGTGATCCCTCTGGGGTGGATTTGCAGCGGAGCCCAGAGCTAGGTTTGGTGATGTGGGTTTTTTGGATTGTCCCTAACTGGTGCCCCATGGCTGTGCCCCTCTCCAGGGCTCCTATGGGGTGGTAAAGCTGGCCTACAACGAGGACGATAACACCTACTATGTGAGTAGCACATGACCCCAGAGCCCGCAGTGGGGCAGGTGGGAGGGGGATGGATCCTCCCTCTGCTGACACCCTGCCCCATCCCACCAGCCACATTTTATCCTTGACTAGCCCCAAATTCCACATTTGTTCCCCTCTTGCAGGCAATGAAGGTTCTCTCAAAAAAGAAGCTGATGAGACAGGCGGGCTTCCCCCGTAAGTGGAACAAAATCTTTTGGTTGGGAGATGTTTTGGGGATCCCGGGGGATTGTTCCTGACTGGACACATCTTTGCCTTTCCCACAGGCCGCCCGCCGCCCCGCGGGGCCAAAGCTGCTTCCGAGGGCTGCCTGCAGCCCAGAGGGCCCATTGAACAGGTCTACCAGGAGATTGCCATCCTGAAGAAGCTGGACCACCCCAACGTGGTGAAGCTGGTGGAGGTAAGCACTGGCTTCCTTCCAAAACTCATCCTTGAGTGTGACGGAGCCTGGATGCTGCAGGGATGGGCTACACCTTGTCTTAGGTGAAGGGGAGTGACTCCAGAAAGAGGCAGGGGCAGGTCCTGCCTTAGGGAGAACTGTGATTTCCTTGGTTTAGAAGGAAACACCTCCTTACTTCCCAAAATATTTTTTTCTTTCCTGCCCAGAAATGGAAATGCAGAAAAATGTTGCTTCTGTGGAGGAAACAAGTGCTGAGACAGGTTTTGGGGACAAACTGGTGTTTCTGTGGGTTCAACAGTGCAGCTGCCTTGCCCTCCATCCACTGCCTGTATGAAACAGTCCAAAAATCAAGAATTAAGGATGTGCAGGCTGGAGTTCATTTGGCTCATGAGTCAGATGATGCTTCCTGTGTGTTTTAAATATTTGCTTCCTTGAAGTACAGCTACATCTCTGTCCTCTTTTTTTCCCTACTCTTGTGGGTACGAGCTCAGAGATGAGCAGACCGTGCTGGTGGTGCAGATGGTGCAGAACTGAGATGGCTGCTAAGTAAAATATCACAATTTTTAATTTGCAAGGCTTTCTTGGCACTGTTTAATTGCCTTTTTGCTTCCTTTGGCAGGTCCTGGATGACCCCAGTGAGGATCACCTGTACATGGGTAACTGCCCATTGCCCTTGGGTGTCAGAGGGATGGGGCAAAAGGTTCCCACTGTGTTTTGGAGCAACTCTGTGTGTCGGGCTGGGTCTCTCCTTCACTGTGGGTATAGCCTGGATGTGCTGGAGTAGCAAATGGGATGAGGTTTGGGTTGTGAACAGAGACAAGAGTGCTTTATAGCACTTTATTGGCATTAATTCGATGCCAGGGCATATTCTGCCATGAGAGCACCAGCACTGATGTTCTCAGCTTTGAAGCCAGACTGATAGAAAGTAGTTTTATTTCTTTGACTTTGGGGGAAAAGGCACAAGTGATCCAAGGTACAAATGAGCCACATCCCAACCTGCCTGGCAGACTGCCGTTATTTGCTTGATGTAAATACAAAACTCTTGGAGAAGGCATTTATTTTCCAACATTTATGTTCAGCCTGTACTAGTGGAGGAGTGTGTGATGCCTTCATGGCCAAGTGCAGAGGTTTGCTTGGGGTGTTGGCTTGGCTTTTTTGGTGGCAAACTGAGGGGTTTTATGTGCCATGGAGGGCACTTCATGATGCTGAAGCTGCAGCACTGAGTAGTTGGCAGCATCCCCTTAACTGAAAATGGGAGCAACCCAGAAGCTCCTTTTTAAAAATAACATATTATTTTTAGAATTTTTGTCATTAAAATAATTGCTTTTGTGCTGAGACTGTGCTCACAGGAGCCGTACGCTGTAAGCGATCCGTAATCACCTTCTTTTTTGTGTTGCAGTGTTTGAACTGGTGAAAGAGGGGTGAGTACTCAATTCCAGATTTAATCCTACTAACACTTGAACATGAAATGGGTTTGTGGGTGGCAGAGCTTGGCCACCCAAGGTGGGAATGGGGTGCAGAGGTGATGGGGAGGTTCATGGTGGGGGCTTGAGGTTTGAATAGCATCTCCCCAGCCTGATTACAGCTGAGCACACCCTGCAGGTGCCTGTGTTTGGGGTTGTGTGCTGTCACCAGCTGGTGACAAAGCCTTCGAGCCCTGTTTCAGCACATCCAGGTGGGGAATGAACTCCGCTCTCTGTTGCCCTTGCAGCCCTGTGATGGAAATCCCAACCTTGAAACCTCTCAGCGAGGACCAGGCTCGGTTCTACTTCCAGGATCTGATCAAGGGCATTGAATACTGTAAGTGTCTCTGCAAAAATGATGGCATTTCTTATTTTTGTTTTTTTTTTAATCTAAACACCTGCAGCTGGCCTTTCTGCTGGTGTGCAGTGCTGTTTCTGGTGGCTCATGCTGCACAGGGGCTTTTAAAGCTGGGGCTGGTTGTGGCTTTAACAGAAAGGCTTAGGCCACACGGAGCCCTCATGGCTCCTTTGCTGTAAAGCAGCAGACCAGTGCTGCTGCACCACTCGTTGTCCCTCTGGCTGCAGTGCACTACCAGAAGATAATCCATCGGGATATTAAACCTTCCAACCTCCTCGTGGGGGAAGACGGGCACGTCAAGATCGCTGACTTTGGAGTGAGCAACGAGTTCAAGGGAGCTGATGCCCTCTTAACCAACACAGTGGGCACTCCTGCCTTCATGGCCCCAGAAACGCTCTCGGAAACCAGGAAAATCTTCTCTGGAAAGGTATTTAAGAGCAATTTGAAGGGTCTTGGACCAACCTTGTCTGTTGTAGATTTAACTAGGCTTTCTTCACTCTGCAGGCTTTGGATGTCTGGGCCATGGGGATCACCCTGTACTGTTTCGTGTTTGGGCAGGTAATGAGATGGTTTTTCAGTGCTGTTGGTGTTTGGGGAGGGTTGGTTTGTGCCTCCCATGTTCCAGGTAAGCAGTGGGACTGGCACCTTGTGTCCATGTTCGAGCTGAGTGGAGATGAGGATGTGTGGATGGACATAGGAAACCTTTGCCTGTCCCTGGGATGGGTGCAGCCAAAAGGGTTGTGTTTCTCTTCTTCCCCAGTAGAAAAAAATTCCGTGCCTGGGCAGATTTTTTAGGGAGGGATCTCTTATAGTAATTGGTAATTTTTGGTTAAATGTTTTTTTCATTATATCTCTAAGTAGACATTGGTATAATAGGATATCTTCTGGAATTTCCCTGTAACTGGATCTTTGCCCTCCTTCATACCCTATGAGATCCTGATGCTCCTTTGGCTGCCCCACTGCTGCCTCTTAACACAGATTGTTGCTTTCCTTGTTGCTTTTTTTCTTCGTGGTAGTGTCCTTTTATGGATGAAAGGATCTTGAGTTTACACAATAAAATCAAGACCCAAACGTTGGAGTTCCCAGACCAGTAAGTACTCAAAACCAAAACCTATCAGTCCTTATTTTACAGCTCATTGGAGCTGTTTCTCAAGCACTGCCTGGGTAGGGCTGGCCCTGCTCTTCTGTGGTTTTACAAAACCCAGACTTAAAGTTGGCCTCTCCCTGTGCTGCCCTGTGGGATCACACTTCACGTTGCTTCATAAGGAGTTATTTTGCTTTTTCTGGGGGTTTGGACAGGAAGTGGTGTACGAGGACCCAAAGTTGCATCCTTGCTGGGGCTGGGGTTCAGTCCCTCTGCCTGGGAAGGCCCACAGTGGCTGGCACTGTAGTGAAGAACAGAGACAGCATTCAGCCCCCTCTCCATCTCATCTCTCCCTTCTTCCTTCCACAGGCCAGAAGTTACAGACTTCTTGAAGGATTTGATTACACGGATGTTGGATAAAAATCCTGAATCTAGGATTTCGGTCCCAGAAATCAAGGTACTGACCCAGCTTCCTGGTGCTGGCTGTGGCTTCACTTCTGTTGGGTTCGCCGTGCTTGGCTTTTTTTGGGAGTCAGTTTGATCGCGCCAGGCTAGGTCCTCCCCCTGTGCCCAGGGCCCCTGGGCAGGTAAGTCCCAGCTCCTTCCCCTGCTCTGGGACCTGCTCAGCTTTGGGACCTTTGGTGCCTATAGAAGTCACAGGCAAAAGGAAATCCCCTGAGTACAGTATTTCCTCTGCTACCAGGAAAGTACTGTGCAACAGCCTTTCGCAGGAGATTTCTGGTCCTTCGCCCCTGCGGGAGCCTGGAAGGGGCGAGAAGCTGAGAGAATGGAGACCAAGGTAGGGGGAAAGGATTGCGGGGGAATTGTGGAACCTTTTTGTGCTCCTCCTGCAGCCGGCCAAGTCACCAGGTGTGTGGGCAAGGAGAAACAGGGGTTCTGCCTTCAGTCATGGATTAAACCAGGTTCAGGACGAGGGCTCGGTGGGTCTCCCCATCACTGCTGCTCATATGTATGGACTGGAATAAATCTCTCCTGCCTCTTGGTGCTGCCTCATCGGTAAGATGAGAGTGAAGATAGGTCTCCTTCCCTAAAGCCCAGAGATCCCAGTGCTGTAGGTCGCCAAGGTTATGGCTTGGTTGTGTAGGTGGGGCCAGCGCTGGCTCTGAACGAGCCACTCTACAGCATTCTCTGCTCTGGACTGTGCAGTTCCTGGCAGCAACGGGGTGAGCTGGCTCACCAGTGAGATGGCACATCCCTGCCCTGCTCCCTGGTGTTTCAGGAGCATGTAGGGGCCATAGCTTGGACAAGGAGATGCGTTTGCCAGGCTTGTGTTGTTTGAGTTACGAAAAAGAGGAAATCGTTCCTGACAGGCTGTGTTATTAATTGAAGTTGCACCCTTGGGTCACCAAGAACGGAGCGGAGCTGCTGCCCACGGAGGATGAGAACTGCACCCTCGTCGAGGTGACAGAGGAGGAGGTGGAGAATTCAGTCAAGCACATTCCCAGCCTGGCCACCGTGGTGAGTTCAAAGGAGTTGGTGGTCTGTGGATGCACAGCAGGGTCCATGCTGCCTGCTGGGGTGGCCGTGAGCAGCTGGAGTTGGCTGCTGAAGGACAAAAGCATTGGGCAGGATTAGAGCAAAGACCTTCCCTCTCTTGGAAACAAGTGCTGCAAGACACTTGAGTGTCTCAGGATGTCAGCAGCTCACTGGATGTGGCTGTACTCACGGTGCAAGGAAATATTTTAGAACAGTTCCAAAAGTAACTTTCAGTGGGTTGCTGGTCTTCACGCTTAAGCTGGCTGCCCAAATATCACTCTATTTGCTCAGGGCAAAAGAGCATCTGGTCCAGAACCTGCTCATGGCCAGGAGCAGGTGTTTTGGCCAGGCACAAGGAGTTCCTGCCCTGTTCTGTCTGTCCAGCCTTAGGGTCTGTGGGAGCTTCCCAGGATGGAGATTTTATCTGGGCCACGACGTGCATCATCCCCCGCCTGGAGCTATTCTTGGTGACTTCATCTCATCTCTTTTCAAGCTCTTATTTTTATTCTCCGCAACCCACTGTGGTGGTGAGAACCACATTGTAACCCTGTCCTGTGTGGAAGGTGAAAAATCCTCTGTGGTTTTGAACCTAATGATTTCTTTGGGTGCCACCCGCCCTTGTGTTAGGAGAAACAGCGAGCGACCATTCACAGTTCCCTGGCATGGTGTTACCTGCCTGTAGGCACCCAGGCTGTGATGATTTTGAAGAACAGGTTTCCCTTTGAAGCCCCTTTTCCATCTCATAGCTGTGCCCACATCTGGCCTCGTTTCTGGAGCTCGCTCCCTTTTGGATGCCCTGCAGAAATCTCACTGACCACAGACATTTGAATATGCAAATGTGCCTTGTGCTGCTCAGGCTGAAAATGCAGATGTTGCTCTAAAGAGATCACCACTGATGAGGGGTTTTACCCTCTTTTTCCTGTTCAGAGGGGACTTAATCAGTAGGCTCAGTGCTCCCAGCCCTGTTGAAATCCAGGTGTGTTCAGCACAGCTCAAGGCAAATGAGATTTTACTGCACCTCTTTGACTCTTAAATAACACACTGCCTCCAGGCAGATGTAGTATTTTCACATTTGCATCTGATCTTCAAAATTACCCTCTGGTGCCTGATCTTTGTGCAGCCAAGTGCAAGCGTTGACACTCCAGTATTCCAGATTCACTCACGTGGCTTTGACTCCTGCATAAAACACCCTCCCCTTCGGACTCATAGGAGCTCTCTGTGTGCCCTGGTGAGCAGATGCATGAGGCACAGAGGGATGAGAACATCATCAAATGAAGCCAGGGACTCTCAGGGATGCACCTGCCGAGGCAGGGTCCAGTGCTGCTCACCTTGTCGTTTGCTCCCACCAGCAAAACAAGCTGGGGGATGCCAGGGAAGAACCCTGACACATCTCTGTTCCCACCAGTCTCTGATTGGTAACTTTGTGTTTTGCAGCCAAAGCTGGACAAATGGCCAGCTTTTCAGTTTGGTTTCAGATGAACATTAAGGTAAAATTGTGCCAGTTCCTTCCCCTCTCCCTTTCCAATGAATTATTCTGCCAGGTAATCATGGAGAACTGGGAATTTGCAGGTACTGAATGCAGTAATCAGTAAAACCTAATTTCGGGGAGGAAAGAAACCTCCCAAACTTGGCTTTGCTCTCCTTTCCAGCCTCTCACACCTCGTGTGGCTCTCACCTGCAAGAGTCTCAGATGAGGATACAGCTCCTGTGTTAAGCAGCTGGAGATTTGCAAAGATGTTTCCTTCTGATTTCTGTTACTTTAATAGAGAACTTTGACTTATTTTCACTAGTTTTTTTAATTACTTGGGCATGAAAGATGGATGTTCCTGTTGCTCTTGAATGAAGGAAAAGCAACTCTGATGAACTGAATATTCTGGTTTTGCAGATCTTGGTTAAAACAATGATCCGGAAGCGATCCTTTGGGAACCCATTTGAGGGGAGCAAGAGGGAGGAGCGGTCATTGTCTTCCTCTGGGAACCCGCTGCCGTAAGTGTCATCACCTCACCTCAGTTTCAAAAGGCATTTGCAGCTGCTTCCAGTACTCTGGAGGAGAAATTAAATAGCTGGGCTTTGAAGCTTTCATGGGGGCCAGGACTGCAACATTCACACACCTTCTGTCTGATCTGTAACTGCTTTGTGGGATTTTTGTGAAATGGAATATCCTGCTGTTATGTGGGGACGAGGAACATCTTTTTATGGCACTTCCAGCCTGTTATGTGGGGAGAGCTGTCACATGCTCAGCATCCCAAAGATCCCATTGGCAGGGAAGGGGCACGAACTGGTGTCTTGTGGCCTGCTTTGCTTTTTTCTGAGTCACTCAGCAGCTGTTTTATTTCCTTGGAAAACAGGAAACGAGGCAGTGAAGATAACCTGAAATGCAATGACTTGCCCAACGTGGGAGAGGAGGAACTTCTTTCATGAATGTGGACTTTATGGTTCTGTTGAGCAGCTCAATCCAGGGCACGTCACAAAGTGTGCACTGGGGACGAGGTGACCAGAGCCCAGAGCAAACACAGCATGACATGGCGCTATCTCAGTACAATGCTGGATGTAGAGCTCACATAGCAGCATGTTAGCACGTGTTATCAGACATCCGACTATTTGCCATAAACATGGAACATCTCCCATCACTTGGACTGCTGACTTCTGGTGGGAGAGGCGCTGGCGGACAGCGGAGAGGTGAGCAGTGGTGGTTAGCAGCAACAGGGCTTTGCAAAACAAAACCCCCAGCAGCCAAAGGAAAATGTGTTTGGAACTGCTTTTAGGTGGTTTTAATGCCAAATAATTTGCAGGGACTGACGCCAGCGTCCCAGGGGCGCGATGCCCATTGCGCAGCCGTGGGCACGTGCAGAAGGGTGAAGCTTTTGCCAAGTGGGATACACAGCAGTAAAACCAACCACACGTGTGCACTTTGAGAGTTCACGACCTACCAGGAATGTTGTTGCATCTATTTCTTGTCGTTCTGGTTTGTTTTTAATTGACACCTTTTTAACTGCATGGGAACAAAGCGAAAACCCACCTTTTCAGCTTTTTAAAGAATGCCTCTCTTTGTGAGCCAAGCTGTATGAAACAGCATCTTCAGGACGTTCAGAAAGTGAGGTTAATTACCTCCTCAGGTAATTAGCACCTTTCCAGAGGCCTTGGTGTGACCAGGACTTGGTAAGTTAGGTATTCAGTGTATGAAAGGAAAAGGTATTTAAGGGCTTAAGTTCAGCTTGAACTATTTTTGCTGCAGACATACGAGTGAAAGGTGGTGTTTAGCTGAATGTTTTAAACAACAGAAGAAGCACTAACAGTTTGTTTCTAAATCTTTTACTTGATCTAGGTAGATATATTATAAAATATAAAATTCAGGGTAAAATCCTTCACTTCCATGTACATTACATGGTTTACTACAATTAAAAATAATACAACTTATGCTGTTTTTAAAGTATAGACTTAGGGCTTGCTTAGAATTTAAGATCTTAATGATTAGCTAGTAATTTTCAAAGAAACGTTTGTTTTCCAAACTCTTAATCTGGATTCTGGGGCCAATGCTATGTATTTTTTGCAAGTTTGTTACCATTAATTTGTGAATGCCTGTGGACCAGAGGCTTGTTAGTAAATTAAGTGTATATCTAGTTCATGGATTGTTTCTTACGAAGAGCTCTTTCACCTTCAGTCAGATTACTCTGATTATTTGTGGTGCTTGTACAAAATAATAATCTGTCATGTGGTGGGAGAGACTCTGGTGTCCAGACTCACTTTCCCCAGTTCTCTGTGCTTGAACAAAGCTGGAGAATGAGGAGCCAGGGTTTGCCTGAGGAAAGGGGTCACGGTAAGTACAGTTGTTTTGTGGATGGAGTGTGCGACTAGGGGGAAAAGGTCTGATTTTTTTTCCCTTCTCAGTCTGATGTGGTTGTGTGACCTTGAACGAGGCATTTGATGTACCTGACAGAGAAGGAGGATTTGAGTCTCCCAAGCTTGTGAGGCACTGATAAGGTGTAATTATTTGCCCTCAGGAAGGAGGCACTAGGAGACTGCCAAGTATTTTGATTAATGGTAAGATCTCTGCCTGTTAACCCTGGCCATGGATGCCCTGCCTTTAGAAAGTGACCGTTCCCTTGTCTTCCTTTATCCTGGACAGCACAAGCAGCAGCGGCCGAGGTCCTTGGCCCCGCTGTAGTCACACCTGGCCTGGTAATTCCTGGTTAGGACTGGTTTTTGTTAAAGCCAGGACAGCATTAGCAAGGGTGCAGATGCCTACCCAAACTGTCCCTTACACCTTTTGATCACTTGAAGCGATGTTCCCCCTAAATTGCAATTTATTATGGAAGCATTGTGCTGCTGGCCTCTCTTCAAAGCCAGTGAGGACAGTTGGTGGTTTAGGAGCAATACTACGGAGTTTGGAGCCATAAGACACGCACTGTTTTCCTCCCATTTTAGTCCGAGGCTGTGCCAAAGCCCTGCAGCTTCAGCTATGGGAAAACCAAACAGGTAACTTGGGGGCCAGCACTACTACAGCTGCCTGCTCCCCCTTCCCTACACAGGACTTTTCATTTTGGAAATGTGTGTGAGTGGGCAGCCTGGTTCTCTAACCCTGCAAATGGACTTGATCTGCCAAAAAAAAAATGTAAAAAGCTAGGGGATCTGATTCTTTGTAGCTAGTGCATAGTAATGTGTGTGGTGTGTTTGCTAGAGGTGTGTTGTAGAGATCTCTGTGCTGCCCATTCCTGGTTGTGATTTGTCAGGTGAGACAGTTTACATTGACCAAACAGGTCTGCCAGGTGTAACGCAGCTTCTCAACAGCTGTACCAGCTCCCTGCTGCCCAGCCAGTCTCTGGGCCTCAGATACTCCCACAGATCAGTGTCTGACTGCCTGCATGGGCTTGGTTCTGAAGGATGCTAAAGCTCAGCACTTCCCCAAGGTGCTCTCCAAACCAAGTAGCAGTGCAGGCTCTGGTGGGGCTGCAGCCAAATGCACATTTCGGAAAGAAACGTGATGTGGATTTTTCTGGTTGGTCAGCTCCGTTGAAAGCGTGGCCATGTGAGGGAGATCTCTCTAAATGCATGACCTGTTAGAGAAGCTGTACTGTGTATATAAACCTGCTCAGTTCCCCAGCTGCTGTTCCTTAGTAGTAATGCTGGCTTTCTCCTTATAGTGAAGTGAACATTTTGCTTGTGCCTTGGAACTGGGCAATAGCTTGATTTCCCCAACTCCCTTCCTTCCAAGCAAGCCCGGTGCTGACTGTGGGCTTACTGCTGGGTACTAAGCCTTTTTGGCTCTGAAAGCACACAGGAAAGTGCTAAGGGGAAACCAGGCCTCTTGTCTGAGTAGTTTTCCATGGTGGTCCCCTTCTACCTATCAGGCAATTGATCTGTTTCTTTTATAAGGTCCTGAACTATTCCTGATTTTTATACTGTTTGTTTAATGACCAAGGCTTGTGTTTCATTCCTACCCCTTTATTATGCATTTAACTTTATCAGGTGTATCAAGTTTAAATACTGTGTATTTATCACTTTTAAATTATATTACCTAAGAAGAAAGAATAAAGCAACAACTAAGTGTTTTTCCACACAGCTATTCAAGCTTCACTGTACAAGTTGAAATAAATGACATGCAACCAAACCCAGAGTTAGTTGGTCAAGTGGAACCATTATTCTGTTTGAGTGACCTTTATCAAGCTGTGAGAGTTTGGTTGTTGGAAGAGGAATCTGAAAGCACTCTCCTATGTTAGTGAAGTCTGGTGTTCTACCACTACTGGGGATCTTGGGCTGGGATGAGACCACAGCAGCTCGGGCCACTGTATAAACCAAACTGAGCAATCACATGCACAGACTGGAGCACAGACTCTTGGAAGGGCACTCTTTGAGTTGGGACACAACTTAGCACTCAGCAACAGCAGGCACAGAGAGAATAAAATAAATTGATACGGCTGTGGGTTATCCACTGTGCTGCTGGAGAAAGGCAGCCAGGATGCTAGAGGTATAGAATAGATCCCAGGGCTCTGTAACACCAGAAAAGGTTCAGAGAAAGGGAAGACCTGGACTTTGTGAGTCAATGTGATCACTAGAGGTGCTCAAGGCAATGTGAATATAAAAGCCAACAAATTTGCTTCAATCAAATAGTGTAAACCCATTAAATGCAGCAGCCCAGACACAGGGTTGGTGTGGTGGTGAAAAACAGGGGAGGTGTGCCAGGGAATACACATCTGTTCTTCCAAGCAGTTGATACCAGCATTCAGATAAAGACCCTAAGATCTTGGCCTCTGACTTACAAGTCTCTTCCCTTGGAGAGGATTTAAGGCAACAGACATGAACAAGATGTCAGGAGAACCAAGGCAGCACTTCTCCTGAGAGAATCAAGCAAAGCCCACAGAGCCCTGGCTTTGATAGCCCTCCACTAACACTTGGTGTGTGGGGAGAAATGAACAATCAAAACCCAGCTTGCAGAACTTCAAGAAGGGAGGTTGTATTTTATTGAAGTAAATTTTAAAGTAATAGCATAAAAATTAGACAAAACAGAAAAAAGTTCTGTAACCAGTAAGCCATTTATCCCAGCACAATGGAGGCAGACAGACATTGTTTTATCTTGGTCTGTGGCCACTGGAGTTTGCAGATCCAATTAAATAGTAGGTACAGGCTCAGCTAAGCTTCAAAATCCTTCATGGAAAAAAAATGACAACAGCAAGGAGCTGCTGTCCCAAGGTAAGGCACCTCCCAGCAGTGGCCATGTTCACTCTTAAGGAAGAATCTGTGCCTGTTGTGCTCTCTCTTATCAGTGAGCTCAGGGATAGGAGGAAAAATGATGATGCCAGAGCTGTCCCTGTCCCAGGCTCTGCCAGTGCAGAGGTCTGGCATAAAGCACAATTTCCCCTCTGTGCTTAGTGCAATTAATCTGGAAAGACAGCAAACAAGAAGCAGACCCAGTTCTCCCTGGGGCTGGCTCCCAAGTAGTAAAGAGTAGTGAGGAGAGTCCCTTTCTCAGTTTTGTTCCCTCCTTCCTTCCAGCAAAGAGAGGGGTGGTCTCATGGCAGGGTCAAGAAACGTTCCCAGCAGCGGTTTAGAGCAGCAGTTGGTCCTGCAGCACCAGGAGCTCAGGAGTTTGTTCCGTATGTATCACCAACTCCCTGCAAGGATCAGAGCTTACAGTTCTCTGCCAGAAACTTCTTTCTCTCCCTTCCAATCACATAAAATTCTTTGCACAGGCAAGCTACTTCCTCTTACTCAGACTTTACTTTTCCAGTGGCACAAGATGTTTTGATTGAGAAATCTGCCCTCTGCAGCCACACCTCCCACCAAGCACAGGGCTGTAGGGCTGAGCTCTGCCCTCAGCAGCAGTCAAGCAACCAATTTTAAATCCTGCTGACCAAACAGATCATGTGGACCCTGGAAGGAACTGTAACTGTGGCTGTCAGCACATTGGTCTCAGAAAATACCAACCCATTGAATAGGTATTTTCACACCTGCAGGAACCCCAAAAGCCAAGAAGGAAGAATTTGATGGAAACAGAGCTGTTCCCTACAGCACTTAGAAGGCAAATGCCAACAACTGCAACCCAGAAACGAGGTGCAGTAGGTACATGACAAGTTCTTGAACATATATTTTCCTCTCCAAGAGTGGTTGTCCAGGAAACATGACAATATTTGTTTCTAGTGCTCTTCCCTGCAACAGCTTTGAGGTAAAAATTAGCTTCTCTGACGAAGACAAAGTTTCCTTAGAACTGTGGTTCAAAATCCCCTTTTCATGTGGACTTTCTACATCCTGTTTAAGAATCTCTGTGGAGTCAGAGGAGGAAGCAATTTTGCCTTTACCCTGCCTTCACTGATGCTTACCAGTTCATAATCCTCCACATATTTGTATTTCTTCTCCCGATAGTAATATCTCTTCTTCATGCAATACAGAACAACAATGTCACACAGCACTGTTGCCTAGTGGAGATTGAAAGAGTTTAAGACAGTGATCCTCAGAACTGAGGCACTAATCCAGAATCAAGTCCAAGTGCAGACAGTGTCACTTACCACACCAAACAGTGCTAAGCCAGAGCCGATGTTAATCATGGTAGGAATTACATCAAATTTTCCTGCCTAGAAGACAGTTAAAAGGCTGAGTATGCTTTTCAGCATCTCTGAAAGCCCTTGCTACAAAACCTCCAGGAGCTGTCACCCTACCTTTCCAAACACTATGATATCAAAGCGGATGCCATAAGCTTTGACAAGTGTCCGTGATTCGGTGCCATCACTATTCTTGTAGTATTTTGCAAACCTGCAGAAAAGATAGGTCAGAGCTTAGCTGGAAATTCTGAGGTTGCTTATGTGATCATGCAACATCCAAGTGTGTTCCCCATCCCAAGAGGATGGGCTGAGCATTGGTACTTCCAGATACCAAGTGATGGAGATTTCATGCAGGCAAGCTCATCTAGGAGAAAAGCCCAAACCAGGTAATTCAAGACAACAGCGAGCACTATAAAAGCAGAAAACTTGTAAGGCATAGGAAGGGGAGAAAGCAGCTTTAGCAGGGGAGCAGAAGGGCAAAGAGGAAGAAATTCAGCTACGCGAGAGGTGGGCAGGCGGCTGCAGGGGACTAGGCAGCCGCGAGAGGGCAGAGCCGGGAGCACCCGCGAGGCTTGGCCGGGTGCACAAACGCTGCTCCGTGTCCCGCACTGGGTCACCCGCAGGCAATCAACAGGGAAAAGGGATGAGAACAAATAAGTGAGATCAGACTTACTCTGCCACGTGGTTGACTAAGCCAGGAGGAAGCAGAGAAGAAGGTGGAAGAGAAGAAGAAGGATTGGTAAGGGGCTGTACCATAGTTTGGAATAAGCAAGAGCACTTCAGATCCAGCTGTGATATCCTCCAGATGATCCTGACACCCCAGTGCCTGCAAGCCTGGCACCTCCCAAACACACATCAGTGCTCTGCACAGCTCCACAGCAAATTCATCCAAGTTCCACCAAAAGATCCCCTGTGCTAAGCAAGATTTTGTGATTCTAAAAACAAAACAGCCCTGAGCCGTGTTTCCTCACGAGCAGGAATCCTGCAAGGACCTTGGCAAGGTGGCAAATCCATATTACTACAGTCTGAGTCTGGACACAACCATCTGCTGGCTCTGTGCTGGTGTTTTACTGGAAGTGCTGGACTTAGCTGTCCTGGCCAGAATGTGTATGTGGTGGTGTATGCCAGGACACTCCTGGTGCAGATACGGTCTTCAGCTGACAAAGCCACTTTTACAGGTTAGTTTTTCCCCCAAGCAGAGTGCAGGAGATGCTTCTGTCTCCCAACCCCACCTCAGTCCCCTCAAATTCTGCACTATCAGCACACCTTGAAACAGTGAGTTGTCCCACTGCCATCCCACTGCCCAAACAGCCACCCAAAAGCTGACAGAAACATGACTCAGGCACTCTTGACGCAATCAGTGGAACTTCACAGACCTCCCCACCCTGCTGTGGTTTGCACACAGTGAGGATCCCACCTGCTCTGTCTTACAGCATCAGAAAAACTCTCCAGGTTTTCTTTTGGTGCTCTCCAAGCACCATCGAAAGCCCAAAACTACCACAACTGCTAGTGGCAGACAGAGCTGCAAGGACACCAGGTGCCCTCCACAGCCACATTACCTGAAGTTGTAGCCAGGTGAGACGGTGTGGGCAGAGTCCTTGTTGTCGAGGCGCCGGAAGGAATATTTTGGCACACAGTGGGAAGCAGCTCTGTCCAGGTTGCAGTCCCAGTTGATCTGCAGTGCCATGACTCCACCCTGCCAAGTGGAGGAGAGGTGATGGGCCAGCCCAGCACCAGGCTCTCTGCTGACCCTGGTTTACTGGCTCTAATCCCAGGCTCAGCCCAACACCCTTTGCTGCTGCTACAGAACCTTGCACATAACCCCACCGAAACAAAGCAAGGCCAATTATTTGTTACATAGAATCGACTCCAGTCCCTCTGGTCAGAGCACTCTCGATCCTGCAGCCGATCTCTGTTCTGTGGCTTACGCCATGAGGCAGAGGAGGCAAACAACTACCAGTCCTCTTCTAAAAACAGCTGAAGCCCAAGAGAAGGGTCTGCTTAATACCTCCACAGCCATTTCCTGGAAGTCCTGCCCTGCAGCTTCAACTATTTTCCCTAAACGGAAGATAGGGCAGAAAGGATCTGTCTGGGCATCGTAGATGCAGTTCTTGAGGTAGGTGGAGTTGATGGTGGGGAGGATGTTTCGCCTAAAGGAGAACAGAAAGGGAAGAGTTGTTGCATCCCCTTTACTGCCCACAAGGCCAGACAGTGTGATGACCCTCTCACTATTTACTTGCTGAAGTTGAACTTGCGGTACCAAATGTTGTTCTTCACCAGAAGGGTGAAGTTCTCAGCTTCTCGCAGGAACGCTGGCCTATAAAACAATAGGGAAAGTAGGTAAATACAACATATTTTCACAAATGGGACTCTGCAGAATCCTTGGTGCTCACTTCTTCAGCTCTTCCCAGCAGTATCTCACTGGGAGGAGCATCAGCTGTGTACCACCAGCCTGCTCTCAGGCGGGCACCGTGGAGGTGGAAGACAGAGCACTCACTTGGGTATGTGACTGTCATCCTCCAGAGGGCACCATGCAAAGACTTCACAGGTGTTAACGCTCCTGTTGTATGGAACACAATTCCCAGTCTGGATGCCTGGAAAGACACGGGCATGGAGGTACTACTGAGCAAAACCAGGCAGTATTTGACCTGTGACATCCCCTCATTCCATATGGTGAAAGTAATTTTCCCAGAAGTGAAGTGCCACTACCAAAACCCACAATATCTTCAATTGCAAGTTTAATTTCAGAGAAAGAAGAATCAGGCACTTTTCCTGAGTCAAATCCTCATCCATGTGAAATACTGCTTCAGGGACTGAAGGCCAAGAAAAATCCTCACAAAAAGCCCTCATCTTCCCAGCATCCACCCAACACAGTCTAAGTCCACCAGAAGAAAAACCTGAGCTTCCCTTTCAGTTCTCTTACATGGGAGAGAATGAGAACAAGGAGACTGAAGTGAAATGCTGCTTCCTTCACAGCAGGGAAGGCATAGCACAAAGGTACCACAACCCAGACTGAAAGGAGTCTTTGCAGCAGGTTCTTACCACTGCTGTGGGTGCTGACATATCCTGGAACACAGTTGTTCTTCACCGTGCACTCTGTTTGATCATCTGGGAGCTGGAGAGGAACAATAATACATAAAACTCTGCATAAAACCCTCTCCCCCACACTCCCAACCCACACAGGGCAGGATTAAAGCAGATCCTGCACCTACCTCTGGGCAGTGGCCTTGGCTCTGGTTCAGTGTGAGTATCACATTGGTCATAACAAACACGGTGTTCTCACCCTGAGCATGCAAAACAAGAAGGAAATTTAAGAGTGACAGTCTGCAAAGAGCATACAAGGCACTGCACCAAACACCTTTGTTGACAGAGCCCAGGTGGCCCAGCAGAGGGGACTTGCTCTGGACAGTGCTGGTGCAGCACTAAAAGAGCAGATTCCTATGTGTACAGCCTGGTGCTGCTGTGTTTAGCCAGAGGAAGGACTGTGGGACTGGCAACTCTTTCTGTCCTCCCACTCGGCCCAAAGTTCCTCATTCACATTATGAAAACAGATCACACACCTCCTCAGGGGAGTCATAAAGCAGGAGCAGAAACAGAGCTCCAGCTGCAAGTCCGAGCACAACTCCCACTCATTCTTTTTGCAATGTATCAGTTAGGAATTTGCCCTGTCCTGTTTCTTCAGGAAGTACTATTTTCGTTACTTTACTTTCACTACTTTCAGATCTGAACTACTTCAGATCTGTCATTTGCTTCGGCTCCACTGATAAGCAAATGTGACCACTCAGCCAAAATCGGGCTAAATCTGTCTTTTTTTCTGCACCACATGTCATGCAAACAGAGGGACCCATGACCAGCAGCTTGGCTGTGCCTGCCCAGTCTGAAGGTCAACACATATGGCACACACAGCACAGATTCCCACAGATACTGTCAATCAATAACTACAGCAATCCTTCCAGTTCAGTTCTGGATCAAGTGACTTGCAGGCTATTCCTGCAGAAGACAACAACTTGGGGTTGTTTGCTTTAGAAAGCAGTAAGACAGATGACATGTGGTTATTGTTGCAGCTTCTTCCTGATGCCTGCAAAATTCTTCCTCCTCTGCCAGGACTGGTGCTGTTGCAAGTCTTTGTGGGCACCCTGGACAGTGGGATCAGTGCACCCTCAGAGAAGCAAAGGCTCCAAGGAGACAGAGCCCATTTGAGTACCCAAAGGGGGCTTATAAAAAGGAGGGAGGGGGACTTTCTACATAGGCAGATAGTGATAGGATAAGGGGGAACAGTTTTAAACTCAAAGAGGAGAGATTTAGATCAGATATTAGGAATTCTTCATTTCAAGTGTGGAGAGGCCCTGGCACAGGTTGCCCAGAGAAGCTGTGGTTGCCCCATCCCTGGGGGGATTCAAGTCCAGGTTGGACAGGCCTTGGAGTAAGCTGGGATAGTGGAAGGTGTCCCTGCCTACAGCAGGAGGGTGGAACAAGATTATCTTGGTTGCTTCCAAACCCAAACCATTCTATGATTCTACACAAGCACACACACACACATGCTTTTCTTGAAACAACTTTCTCCAGAGCAGGTGCTCAGCATGATCTGCAACAAAGCAAGTTGTTTTGCTCTTATCATGGTCACACTGGAGCCAAAGCTGCTCCAGCCCTCAGTGGACTTTAGCAAAGCAGTAGTTATTTTTTAGGAAACCTCCTCTCTGCATGTAAAAGTGATTGATACCTGAGGAGGGATGACATAATCAGCTACATCCCAGATCCTGGCTCCCAGCGTGGATGTGTTTGTCAGTGTTACTCCTTTCACCTTTGTGGTTACAGAACTGACCACGGTGTCAGTTTCCTGGTAGCCCTTTTCCCACAGAAAAACCCACCTGAAAGAGAAAGATTGCAAGAAACAACAGATAAACACCATAAACAAGCTCAGGTGGTTGGACTTTCTCCTTCCATATATCACCTGAAAGGCCCAGCCTAGACAGTTTCACAGAGTTTCCTTACAAAAGGGTCGCCGGACTGGCAATCCCGTCTGATTTTTGGGTGGATATTTTTTATTTTCAGACTGGTTTGCAGGGTCTAATTTGCTTTTACGGCCACCCCTTCTGAGTGAACGACAATCACCTCCCTACACGGTCCCGCTCCTGAGGGGCCCTTGGGCCATTCGCTTAAAAGCTGGACTTGATCCTTGCCGGGTCCTTTCCAACTCAGAATATTCTGTGATTCTGTCCTGTCTGCAGCCCCATAATCCCAGCTAAGGCTGCCCAGTTAAGCAGTGCCACCACATCCGTGTCACCGTTCGGTGAGCTCCGGGCTCCCCTCAGCCCCTCAGCCCGGGCAGAATCGGTCCCGCGGCCCCTGAGGGCCCCTGAAGGAGGGGCGGCTCCCGCCCTCAGCTCCGCGAGCTCCCAGCGCGGATCCGCCCGATTCCCCTCAGGGCGGCCGCTCCGGGACAGCCTCGGCTGGGCCGCCAGCTCACCCGATCACATAGGCGAGGATGCCGAGCTGCACCCCGCGGTTGACGAGCCCGACTTTGCGGCTCCGGATCAGCACGATGCGCGGGGTGTCGTACTCGAAGAGGAAGCTGCGGAAAGCCCCGCACAACGCCATGGCGGCAGCCGGGAAGGGAATGCGGCCGGGACGGAGCCGTCCCGGGCCGGGCCGCGGCTGCCGNTCACCTGAAAGGACCAGCCTAGACAGTTTCACAGAGTTTCCTTACAAAAGGGTCGCCGGACTGGCAATCCCGTCTGATTTTTGGGTGGATATTTTTTATTTTCAGACTGGTTTGCAGGGTCTAATTTGCTTTTACGGCCACCCCTTCTGAGTGAACGACAATCACCTCCCTACACGGTCCCGCTCCTGAGGGGCCCTTGGGCCATTCGCTTAAAAGCTGGACTTGATCCTTGCCGGGTCCTTTCCAACTCAGAATATTCTGTGATTCTGTCCTGTCTGCAGCCCCATAATCCCAGCTAAGGCTGCCCAGTTAAGCAGTGCCACCACATCCGTGTCACCGTTCGGTGAGCTCCGGGCTCCCCTCAGCCCCTCAGCCCGGGCAGAATCGGTCCCGCGGCCCCTGAGGGCCCCTGAAGGAGGGGCGGCTCCCGCCCTCAGCTCCGCGAGCTCCCAGCGCGGATCCGCCCGATTCCCCTCAGGGCGGCCGCTCCGGGACAGCCTCGGCTGGGCCGCCAGCTCACCCGATCACATAGGCGAGGATGCCGAGCTGCACCCCGCGGTTGACGAGCCCGACTTTGCGGCTCCGGATCAGCACGATGCGCGGGGTGTCGTACTCGAAGAGGAAGCTGCGGAAAGCCCCGCACAACGCCATGGCGGCAGCCGGGAAGGGAATGCGGCCGGGACGGAGCCGTCCCGGGCCGGGCCGCGGCTGCCGCAGCCCCACAGCGCCCCGAGCCGCCCGCCGCGCGCTCCCGCAGCCCCGGGGCNNNNACCAAACACCACGTTGTCAACTAGACCGGGGCACTGAGTGCCACGACAGTCTTAAACACCTCCCGGCTCGGTGACTCAGACACCTCCCTGGGCAGCCCGTTGAAATATCTTCCTTTCTGGGAAGAAATTCTTCCTAATTATTCCTAATGTCCGACCTAAACCTACCCTGGCAAGGCTTTAGTCAGTTCAAGGAGCAGGCACTCTAACCTTCCCATCCACAATGACCAAACTGTTAATTTATCCTCTTTCAGAATTAATCATTGCTATATAAGCAGGGATCTGCCACCTAATTCATGTACCCTCCACCTCGTCCTAAGATACCCAACACAGTCCTTATTGCAGAAACATCATCATAACCCTCATAAGAGCAGGTAAATAATCAGGAAGACATGAACTGAACTGACAAAGTGGCAGTGGGAGTTTCAGAAAGTACGAAACTATTAAGACCCTTTAGTTCAGCTATGAATTAGTAAAATGATTTACTTTTGACAAAAACACTCAAAACAGAAAGGACCAAAAAAAGTAGGGAAAGGACAGGAACATGAGTGAATATTCAGTGTAATTTTCAAAAGGAGAATTGGTTCATATGATAGAACAGAAATGCAGTAATGCCTACATTAATATTTTCCCACTCCAGATATGTAAGATGCTGCAATATGAATAGTAACACAATTAATGCATTTTTCAACTGACAATATAAATACAAGTGGCATAATCTGCCAGCAATGTATCTTAAAATGTATGTAGGAAATGGAAATGGCAAACTGCTGGGTTAGCTCAGAAAGGACAAAGCTTCATTGAAAGGAGTGCAGAGCATACCTGTTACAATCCTTCTCACCTTGTTTCTACAAAAATAGAACGTGTCTAAATATAACCAAAATGGAGAACAGAAAAGGTGTTGGAGCAGAGATTAATTTACCCTGAATTTGCTGCTCCTTGGCTGTACTCTGGCCTTACACATCATAGCACAAAGCTACTCACACAAGTTCAGGGGGAGGTGTAGGAGGCAAGGCGTGCTCGAAGCTAAGAGGAGGCCCAAGTCCCACATTACAATTCGAATGAGTATGAATGAAATTCCCGAAAATATGACACAAAGATGGTAAAAGTACTTTTCATTGTAATTCCTTGGTTCAAGCTAAAAAGAACAATACAAAGAGAACCAGCTGGGCTTTTCAGAAAATGCTTGGTGTCACTGGAACTGTCTAAAATGAGTTTGATCTGGTCAGACCATGAGGCCTCCGATGATGAGTTATGAAACTTGTTCAGTGGCCTCTTTCAAGAGCCTCTTGATCCAGGGCTGCAGAAAGCTGACAAGACTGGGGCAGAAAAATGTTCAGCACCACATTTTTTAGGTGATATATGTTTTGGGCTTCCTTCCTTCAGGGTCATTGAGGTGACTTCTGGCTTTCTTCAGGGTGCGATCAGATAGCACCAGGTGCTAAAAGCAGTTCAGGTTGTGCTGCGCTGCTTTTTTCCCTTCAGCAAGAGCTGCTCGTGGTGCTTCTGAGTTGGCTGGCGTTTTCCAAAGCAGCACCCCTTTTGGCAGTCTGGGGAAGAGGCTCCTTGTCTAAGGGTTAGCCCAAGCTCATATTCTTCATTATGATGGTTCTCATTGGACTCACCAGTACACATTGGCTCAGATTCTTCATTTTCATGGTTCTCTTTGGATTCACTGGTACACAGCAGCTCAGATTCTTCATTTTCATGGTTCTCAGTGGACTGGCTGCTGCAGCAGCTTGCCAGCAGCACAAAATTTCACAGGGTGGCTCTGCAACAATTCCCAACATAAATCAAAGAAAACAGCATTTGCTGCTTCATCCAACCACAGGGAGAATTTTCAACAGGGATCCTCACCATTGGGTTCTGGAATTGACACAGCACAATAGGGATAATGATGATGGATCAGCAGATCTGGAGGAGGGTTGTTTTTTTGTGTTGCCATCGCCCACCCCAGTGAAACCGAATCGACACCTCACGAGTTGTTTCAACACCGACGCACTCCCGCGGGCACGTGCCCACCACAGGAAAGCAGCAATTTTTAGTTGACTCAAGAAAATACATCCTCTGGTCACAGAGTGCCCATGCTCTGATAGCTTTAAAATCATGTTATCCTAGACCAGCTCTGAACTCCTGAGCACACTTCAGCAAACTGGATATCAGCATTTTCCATTCTCCGATCAGTGGAGAGTGGCAAGAATCATGGGAGCCTTAACCAACTTCCAGTGTCTTATTCTATCAAAAACCTGACTTTCCTGGTGCACAACTCACATCAGCTTATGGATCAATAAGCAGTCACAGAGCATGGAACAAAGAGATCCTTTAAATGTGACAGTGAAAAGCTGGCAGTGCAAACAAAAATCATTAAACTGAAAGACCTACTACACCACACAATGGTACCAATATCCAAGCTCTGATAACAACACCCGTGTGCCTTCTGTCTCAGACATGCTGTCAGAACTCAAAGTGCTGCATTGTTCTTGACTGGTTTACTTGAGTGATCTCTAAGTCCTGTTCTCCTTCATTTAAAAAAATAATTTGAATAGGAATTTGCTTAGCTGAAGGGTCAGTTCCAGGAGTGGCAGACACGCACAGATCCCTCTGTCATTGCTCTTCAAAATTTGTTCTACAGTGGGTTGCCTGTTCAAGTACCAAAAGAGGAGACTGTTGAATAGATCATGTCTGGTGTAAAAGCCAGCAGCTCAGCCTTCTGCTTGCTACCATCTCCGGGTATTCAGAAGATAGAGACATCTAAAGAAAAATTAATTCCTCTCCTTTCTCTTTGGGTTCAGTCCCTGTTGCTCTGCTTTGCCATCTTGATGCCAACAAACCAGTCCAGAGCAAGCTTCTAATTGATTCCACTCCCTCCTGCCCATCCTTCTGCAAGCTAAGTTTGGGAGACTCTGAGTGGTTTAATGAGAGCTCCTGAGATCACACAGTCATTCGCTTCCCATTCACCATTATGTGATTTGTATTCTCTGAAGGCTGTCAGTCATTCCATACATCACATTGTGATATGTTCTTCTATCTCCTTGCTTGCACAGACATGAAATGCCCTTTTTTTCTGTGTTGAGTGGTTCCAGGAATATGTTTTATGGACCAGCTTTTAGCCTGCAGGTCAGTCAGGTTTTATTTGAGAGTTTTCCTAACTCTTTCCAGGATCAGAGTTTTTTCTAGCCCTCAGGGTAGAGATTATTTCCCATCTGCTCTTGGTGGTATAGAAGCCTTCTCTGTGGCAGCTCTGTGCTCAGAGCCGACCTGTTCAGAGCTGTCTTATCTCTGTCTAGAACCTGTGTTACATCTGCTCAGTTTGTAAACATGCACATTTTTTGGATTGTAGCTTCCAGATCTGTGTGCCCCTTACTGGGATCTGAGAATAAAGATGAATTCTTTACTCTTTGGATATCACTGCCAGCAAAATTTTACCGGTGTAAACTAAACACTTTCACCTTATAATTTGAATCACACATCTGTTTGTGCTATAGTGATTTTATCCTAATATAAACCAGTATAGCTGAATAAGCAATTCTGTTCATCAGTGCATGGGAGAAATAGTTATGTTCCCAAGCTTTCCTTATTTCCCTTGTTTCCTGGAGAACTAATAAGACTAAAAAATTATAGAAATTTTCTATTTTTCACTCAGGCAGATACAGTCCTAAATGCACAGCCTTTTTGAGTAAATAATGCCAATTTACACAATTTTTTCAGAGCACTCCTACTTACTCTTCAGAAAGCATTGAGGAATATTTGCACTTACATGGTGTAATTAAATTTTGGGAAGTGAATGTTGTGCTTATTGGCACAGTGAAATCTTCAGAACTCCTCAGAACCGCAGGCCAAAAAAGAAACATCAAATTAACTAACTTCTTTTACTTAAATACATCAGTTAATGTTACACCTCTATACTATTACCTGGAAAGCTGTCAGTGGGAGGAATATGTTGCTAAGAATAACATAGCTTTAGGTGGCTCAGGAGAGCAAGAAAGATATCGGTGGTTTTCTTACTTTTGGTTATCAGTTGTTCTCTCTTTACTGTACTTGTTTGTGTGGGCCAAGCCCAACCTGAATCTCTAATTACAGCTGAAATATGAACTCAGGAGACTTCTGATACAAATCTTGCTATGGAATAGTAGTAAGAATTTACACCACTTGACAGCTCCTGATTTCTGCCCCATGAATTGTCAGTTTCACTGCTGGTCCCCACAGACACATGGTTATTTACACCAGAGCTACACAGCTACTAAAAGGGTAAGAATGAGCTATAAGCTTGATCAGGAGTATTTGAATTTCCATCAGGAAAGCCATTCCAAGGGGGAAACCCAGTCTTCCAAGCAGCCATCCTTGTAAAGGACAGTGTTTCTAAGCAGGAAATATTTTTCCTATCACTGTATTTTGAGCAATGCTTCTGCACCAGAGATCTGTGATGACAAGCAGCACATTAGCTGCTGGATGATGTGCAGCTTCCATGAGGGACTTCTCATGTCTTCTAAACCAAGTTAACGAATGAGACTTAATTGCAAACCAAATCAACCTTTGTGGATGCTACCTGGGCATGAAAGTCACTGATTAGTTTCACTGTATAACAGGCAGGATATTAATTATGTGTGTTAATTTTTAAAGAAGCAAAAATTAATGAACCTATAATGGGAAACTGTTGATCATCATCCACTGGGGAGCATCTGGAACCTGATCCAAAGCTCTTCTGAAAAAGGTGTTATGAACACCAGTTCTTCAGCCAGCTAATCCAACAATAGTGCCCTGCCTCAGGCAGAAATGAACAATGCAAAATAAGAAAACCTTCTTGCCAACACACAGTGGCTTTGTTCAGCTCCTGCCATAACTAACAGGAAGGAAAAGGAGGCCTCCTGTGAAGTTCATGAGATCTATCTTTCAAAGGAATTTGGTCAATAAAGACAATCATGGGTGTAACCAAAGCCCCACATTGCTACCTCAGTATCTCAACCACATGGCAGAGCTTCTGAAATTGGTATTGTTCTGGTAGAAAATAAACACTCAGCTTTGCTTTTTAGTGATTCCTCCATTTTTTTCCCCTTGCCAATGGAACTTGTGAAGGAATTTTATACATCAGAGGTTTGGACCAAACCTCTCATCCATTATTTTTGGTGCCTATAGTGACCAACTCCTGACATGTTAGAGGAAGGTTTGGGAACAAGACAAATGTGTCAACTGTGCAATGTAATTGAAAGCAAAACTCCCTCTGTAACATCCCAGCAGGAGCCTACACAGGGTGACATTTCAAAATGACTGGCAGTCACTGAAACTTTATAACAAACCCTTAGGATTTCATTAACTCAGGAAGCTCATGCATATCTTTCCTGGATACTGTATGAACAATTACAGCCTTCCTGTTGTTGGACAAAGCCTTTTTCACATCATAACTCTGTCCACATGAAAAAGGAATGGAATTTGCTCTCAAGTGCTGAAAAACCTCGGCAGAAGGAGCTGTAGGAGGCATTGTGGGCTCTGGAGGGGACCTGGCAGTGGAAAAACTGCTCAGTTTCTGCAGAAACCCCCAAATTAGGGAGAAGATGAGATGTAAATGTAGAAACTTATATGAATCTTATATTTTATACATATGGGCTTGTAAATGAGCTAATGAAAGTGCTAATTGACCTAGTTTCTTATGCATATATTTCAAAGACGGTTGAGAGGAGCTAAAATTCATTACAATTTGCTTTCTTAGAGTAGCAATTCTATAATTTCAATTGAAATAAAATATTTTATAATTTTTTTTCATCCTTTGGCTGCTACAGACTAGAAATAGAACATTTTTATCTTAGATATTGTACAGTCATGGGGTTACAACAAAAGATGGCCACACGGCCCTTCCATCCTACCCTAGGTCACAGCAGCATTGTTCCATGGAGCCTTTTTTCTAGAGTTTTCTTATCTCACTCTTTGAGATTGTCAGCACTGCAGTTTTCATCATCCATGTAGGGAGGATGAAGAGATTGTTCTTTGGTCTGAGGAGGATCCCCAAACACCAGCCTGCAGCACAAAGCACAGACAACCAATCCACCCGCGGTGAAGTGGAAGGAGCCTCACTGTGATAAATGAACCCACAGAGAACTTCCACACCACTGAGCCTTGCAGAAGAAAACCCCACTTTTATTTCAGTCCCTGATTAAAGCTCCCTTACGTCGATGCATTTTCCTTGACATTTGAATTAATGAGCCAAATGTCTCCAGTGAATTCAGGATGAGCCTGCGACACCTAAAGCTGTTTCTATGGCAGCTGCATGATGATACAAACTGGAGGCTATGACTTCACTTCAGAATCATACAGCAGGGCAGGTTGGTAGAAGTCAATTACTCAGGTATTATAATGAGTGTTAACAGCATGGCTGTGAAGGAAACACCTGATTTACATACATGAGATCTATAAGTGCCTGGGCAGAGTGATTATCTTAATATTTCATGATGTTGTCCATGTATCTTTCTTTCAATGTAAAAAATAATGAGAGAGAGAGATGTCTTTCACTTACTTAGGGAGCTTTTCCATGGATTCCACCGGGTCCCCTTGACCTCACAGGTTTTTTAACAGTTGCATTATAATTCACACATCGTCCCGTTTGAATTCTTGTAAAAAACCAAGCTCTTACTCAAGGGGTTTTTGCCACTTAGAGAGAGTTTCAACCTGTCCTTCTCAAATGTAAGATAGGGAGCTTGACATTTCAGATTGTTGCAGCTTTCTATAGGAGGAAGCTGCAGAAGGAACTACCCAAACCATGGTCCTGCCACACCTCATCAATCCTTATTTAGCTCTTTGCTTGGGTCAACAGTGCTTGTCATTGTTTGGGCTGAGGGTGAAGTAATTTCCTTCACAATTTTATATGAAGTTTCATATCTGGGTCTGGTGATAGATTGAGAAATGAAGTGTTTCATGTAGAATTCAGCAACATGAGCAAATTAATCAAGGATGTAAAAGGGGGCAGGAGATCTGAATTCTGAATTTTGAACTGACATTACCTGAAGACGTGCCTGCATTGGTACAGTGTATTCTGCTGTATCCCAGATCCTGTTGCTTTTGTGAGCCACTTCCTTCACATTGGTACTTACTGAGTTGTTAACTTCATCCTCTCCTGGCAGAATCTGTGAGCAATGACTATACAACTGTCTGGACAAAACAGAAAGCCCGTAAGAAAAAAATAAGCCCATAAGAATAAAATGTGTCAGCTTCTTTGTATCATTCTTGAACAAAACCTACTCCAAGATAAAAGTCAGATGGACATTTTCAAGTAGTTGAGAGAATTTTTGAGTGAGACACATCAGCTGGACAAAGTTCTGCCTTGGTTTCACTTTCACAACTTTTGGCTTTGTCAGAAGTGAATCGATGTACACAAGAAGAGAATTTCTGCTTTCAGATGCCGTTTGTGAAACAGCAATTATCTGCAACAGGCCTTGATGTCATCCAAAAATTTTCCCTCATGCTGTGTTGCTGTGGACCTAGACTTTGACTTTTTCAGTCACAAATGGTACTGTCCTGTCCATGTTGTTTTTCTTTACAAAAGCTTAAAATACATAGGCTTTAACTTTTCAGAGTGACTATTTTTGTGCCTCATGCTGACTGCTTCAAAAACCTTGACCTAACATTTTCACTTTCTTATGAATTGAATGTGTTAAGGAGGAAGGACACCTCTGTTTCAAAGCTGATGGGAATGTCACCCAGCTCATCCAACTCATAAAAGCACTGTCAAGTTTGAAAAACTATTGTATGTTCAGAAGATACTTTCTACATTACATAAAAGTGATATAAAAGGTTTGCTTTGAAAAACAAACCACAAGCACTTGCACCAATTCAGGTTAAGAACAGACTTTTCTGGATGAGGATAAAATAGGATCTGAAGAACAGAAATACAAAGCAACTGATCAATGTTCCTTTATTTATATCCTCTATTTTGACAGCATTTCAGCCTTTTCCTTCTGGAGAACAGTGCTTTGGGATAACAATGTTGTTGGAAAGTGGCAGTGGGAACCCAGCTCTGAGCAGCAGAAGGTGGGCACAGAACCTTAGTAAGGCAACTTGGATTTCCTGCAGACTTGATTCTTGGGGCGATTGGGATCAGTGTGCGCAATGTCCTGGCCTGCTGCCCTCCCAGGAGAATGAAACCAGCTCCATGAACCTCAGAGACTTTGTTCAGCACACACTTATCACTGAGAACAGCCCTTGCTTGGCAGCACAGAGCAAAATTTGCCCTTTAGAGGCAATCAATTATGGCATATTCCTAAAACATCTTATTGTTCTTGGAATCTGCTGCAAGGGGTGACTTGCCATTTCATCTGACCTCGAACAGGACTCTACAGAGCAGGATCTAATCTCAGAAACACTGGTGTAAACCTGAGACTAATCAGTGGAGTTATTTTGGATTTTTTGGACAAGAAACAACCAGACAGCATGGCAAGAAACAAAACCGTGAGTGTTTTCTAGAGGAAGCTGAGTTAACTCTGTCCAACCAACCCCACCTTGTTAGATAACATCCTATGCCACACTTGTGCCTCAGAGTTCCCACAACCTTCCAAGGTGGTCTAACACCAGATCAATGGTCTTGTTTGCTGCCATGGCATCATCTCTCCTCAGTGCTACCAGACTTTGCCAGTCTGAAGTAATGGTGGGACAACTGAGGCTAAATGGATGGAAGCCAGAGTCAGGCCAACTCCCTTCTGGGCCTCACTCTCCACCACCAACACTTCCCACCAGTGCAAAGAAAGTGTAATGCTCTTCTGGGCTGGGCAGACACACACAACACTCACTCCACAGGGCTGGCAATGTTATGGAAGGTGCAAGGCAGTAGTAAAGCAGGCCCTGGGGTCATCAATGGACACGGAGATCTCCAGCTTATCTCACATTGCATGGGACACCATTCCACCTGGTCTTAGACTGGTTTTGCATCAAAAAGGAGTGATGAAGTCACTACTCCTCTCAGTAGAGCCAATACATGGCACATACCTTGTCTGTGTCTCTCCTGCTGCACAGAGCCACACAAAGCTGCAGCTGTTTTCCAAGCCAACTGGGTACATCTGGTCCAGAGGGGTAGGGAGAGGTGTGAGACCACCACTGACAATGTACACACGGAGGTAGGGCTGGAAAGATGCAGAGCTCCCAAGGTTGGACCTGTAAATCCCAGGCTCAGAGTCTGAAAGACACAAGTTTGGATCAGAATCCATTAGAATCCATTTAAAGGACCAGGGTCCTCTCTCTTGCAACAAAAGACTCACATAAAGCACAAAATATATAAATCCTACAACACAGATCTAATGTTTTTGTTCCAATCCCTTAGTACTTTAAATCACAACTGTAGACATGGCAAAATATTCAGAACCAGACAGACTTCTTGGCGTCGGTATTGTCTTAAATGCCTCAGCTCACAGGAACAAGCCACATTCTGCACAGGCTTAATTTTTTGATCATGTCTGTGATCGTACCTTAGGCTTTAGCTGACCACTATACAGCTGCAAGTGGGAACCAGAAACAGGCTTGAGATGCATTTAGGTACTAGAAAAGCCACAAAGAAATTAATTTTTAATATAACAGTCAAACCTATGAGTACATACACACAGCACAATATATATAAAAACAGAAACAAACAAACAGGAGGGGTCAGATTGCTTGAGCAAAGCAGAAGTGCTGTCTTCTCTTCCTAGATGCTCTTGTTTTCACACTAACATCTTCCATCTGTTTGGGATCTGACCTCAGCAGCCCGGCCGGATGCGTTCATCCTCTTGTCCGTGATGTTCCCATATAAGGTGATCTCTCTTTGCCCGGGGAGCAGGATTCTCATTTGCTCAGGTTTCGTCCCACTCGGATTTGCTTCTCTCTCTGGTCGAGCTCTCTTACAACTTTGCTTGGCAGCATCTGCACAGCAGTGGCTGTAAAGGGAGGAGAAAGTCAGGAGGGAGCAGTGAAGCTCTGCCTGCAGATCCAGAGAGCTCCGGATTGTTTATTTCTGTTCTCTTTCTTCCACAAGTTACCTCTGCAGGATGTCTTTGCAATAAGGAGTTTCCACAAGCCTTTCCCAAGCTAAATAAAAGACAAATTCTATCCAGAGAACTGGATGGAACTGTAGGGCTGAACTCTTACAACAATTCTCATGTCAAACTTTCCTTAAAAATCTGTATCATTCTCCGTGCAAAGTAATTTGTGAATGTGGAAAATGTCCCCAGAATT
Source organism: Rhipidura dahli (assembly GCA_013399225.1). Taxonomy (NCBI): domain Eukaryota; kingdom Metazoa; phylum Chordata; class Aves; order Passeriformes; family Rhipiduridae; genus Rhipidura; species Rhipidura dahli. The sequence continues at coordinate 54,834 of VXAC01006773.1, forward strand.
ATACAACAAATATACTGGAACACTAGCCCTTAATTCTGTAAGACTTGACTCAGACATCACCCTAACTAAGACAACTTAAGACAAGTAAAGCATAAACAAATCTCAGCTGCTTCCTGTAATATTTACCCAAGGCTGCACTAGAGCTTATAATCTCTTTCATGTCTACGAAGATTCTCTTGTGATAAAGAGGTTAAGGCACTGAGCTAAGCCTTGATTTTTTTTCTTTAGGCAGTAATTGTGAGTATTCAGACACCGCTGCAGACTGTAAATACCAAGCAGCAGGGGGGTAGTGTGGGGGCTGCATGTATGAAGAGCACAAAACTGATGGAAGAAAGGATCATGATAACATAAAACTTTGAGGATGACACAGGATCTCTCACACTTTCCCCAGGCTGGAAAGTCCCACAAAACTGGGCTCCAATGTACGATTTTTGCTCCTGGCTCCAATCACTTGAGCTTTCAAACACGTCAACAAGCTCAGTTCTAACAATATCTGGTCATGAAGGTCTCCTTTCCCAGAGTCAGAACAATCAGACTTCATGGATTTCCATCTCGCCATCTTTTTCTTCTTATCTTGGCATTTTCTAAAGTTTTTGTTCTTCCTCTTCTTTATCTTTAATGTTACAGAGACAAGAGAAGAGGTGAACAGTACTTTCCTTCTTGGAAGGTGTGGGGACTGGAATAGTCTCATGTAAAGGAAAATCTCAGAACAGCAGCCTTGCACTGTACCCAGCACAGACCCCTCTCCACCCTCACAAGTGCCCTCCCTTTGGCACTGAGGAAGAAAGGATGTGCATCAGTATTTACAGAAACAGTGTTTCTCTAGGATTAAGTGATGGGGAACTCACAGGCACCTCCACCAGAAATACCATTCTCATCTGCTCTCTGTGTTCTACACGCTCAAAATACTCATCAGAAAAAACTGTAACTGATACCAGGAAAGCATGACAAGGGAAAGCAGATCTCTTCTGGGAACTTGTAGGTAAATACGATTCCTAAAGGTCAGTATATGGACTGAAAGCACAAAGGAAACATGATCTGGTTTTAAAGTTCAAATCCAGGAGTCAGGAGACTTGGATTATGTTCCTGGCTCTACCTCAGCTTTCATGCCCAACCACAAGGCACCCGTCCATCCCCTTTGTCACTTCATTTAACCAGTTAAAGGCTCGGACACCAATCAGTGTCACTTCTCAGCCTTCCCGTGAAGACCAAGAAATTTTATGAAATTATTTTATGAAGCGTTTTCTGTTTCTCAGGAGGAAAAGAGGAGATAATCTAAGATAGTCACAGTGCTTAGAATTGCTAAGTATTACATTTATGGTTGGTACTTACTGAGAAATTCTGCAGTGATTTACAACCTGTGCATTTCAATTGGCACCAGTTTAACATGACTCACTGCATATTTTAATCCATCATCTGGGGACTCACATGGGATTCTAAGACTATCCAAGAACCTAATTGAAATAGCAGAGAGGCTCCAAAATCCAACTATTTCAGGCCTAAGCATGGCTTTTGAAGGATCTGCGAGAACAAACTTGCAGACGGAGAGATTTCATGAGCAAATTTGACTTTAATTTATAGTCTGGTTCAGACTGTTTGGTGTTTTTGAAGCTGCCGTCCTTATTTCAGATTTATGCACTACATATTTATTGCTACTTTGAGGCACACTGACAACTGATGTTCAGCCTCGAGGACATAAATTTGCCATTTGCCCCAGATGAAGCCTGGGCCCAGGACTGGCTGTTCCTGTTCCACAAGGATGCTCTGTGCACCTTTCCATTTCAAAGGAATTAGGTAACCATTCACCTGACACGTACATCAGCCACACTTGACATCCCTTTGTGCTGTCAAAGGCTGCCAGAAATCTTAATTGGGTAACTGCAGCAATCTGTTTGTACATCTCCTACACATGCGACAACAACCTCCCTCAGAAGGAGCCGCGGAGCCAAGTTTATCCTCCAGAGGCTGAATCTCGGACCTATTTCTGCCGCTCCTCGCACTCGTGCTGTGAAGGAGCCCCACGAGACACTTGTGATGTGCTGACACCCCGTCAGCGGCCTCAGCCGCAGCTCCCGGCGGGAAGGGGACGGGACGGGACTGCGTTATCCAGCGGCCGGGCACAGCAGGAAGGACTGCCGGGGGTATGCTGTGGGGACTCCGGGAGGGCTCCCGGTGCGGCGGGCTCTACGCTGTCGCAGCCGGTTGTGAGGGCAGCGATCCACGATCCGTCGGTCCCGGTCCCGGTCCCGGTCCCTCACAGTCCGCCCGCGCTCCCTCACGGCCAGACCACGCCCCCTCATTATCCGACCACGCCCCCTCCAAACCAAGCCACGCCCCTCCCTGCCCGGCCCGGTTCGCGCCGCTCGGCGGTAGTGCCGGAAGTGACGTCACGGCGATGCCCTGGCAACCGTCCCCGCGGTAACGGCGCGAGGGAGGCTCCGGTCGAGGCCTCCCCTCCCGCAGCCCCCGCCGGGGCCCGGCCGGGCCCGGTCACCGCTGTGTCTCCTCTGCAGAGGTTTTGCCGGGCCACAGTTATGGGTGACCAAATGCAGTTCATTGTTGAGAAGCTCAATGAGGAGCCCTTCAGGAAGAACTACAGTCTGATCTCGTTTGACTCCCTGGAGTCGCTGCAGCTGCTGCAGCTGCTCAGTGATGTTCTGGGGGAGATTGACCCGAAGGTAAGGAGGGCACTCAGAGGTGCTCAGATCTCCTGAGGTGGCTTGGCACTGGAATCTGCTTTTATGTAGGACTGGCTCAGTATAATCTTGCGGCGTGTTCGTTTCACCAAAACAGCTTGTATGAATCTTCCAGGAAAAATAAATGTGCCTGGCGAGAATCCTTCCTGCTTATACATCTGAGTGCTCTTGGCAAAGCAGCAAATGTTTCTTGGGACAGGGAGGCAGCATCCCTGTGCCCCATAGGCTGGTGACTGTAACTTTTCTGTGAAATTAAGGGTACAGATCTTGGTTCATACTGACAATTGCGTTAAGTCAAAGTCAGGCTGTGCCTTGCACACACCCAGGGCAGGAGCTGAGCAAGAACTGAACCTCATCACTGTGCTGTTGCAATGGAGATTAAATCTCTCTCCTTGGAGGCTGCCAGAAGTGTGTGTGAGATGAGAAGGCACCATTCATACACCTGGGGTGTGGATACCAGGATATCTGACTTCCCGGGTGGATGGGGTCAGTGTGACTGCACAGAGCAGATCCCACGAGCAGGGAGAAGGCATTCCTCAAGTAAATTGACCTGAATAGTCATGTTGCAGGAAAACCCATTAGAAGAGAATTTAAGTTTAGTGATTTAAGGGATGTTCTGTACAGAGCATCTCACTATCCTCTGGTAAATAATTAAAGTCAATTCTTTCAGTGTTGCTAGTTAATTAATATCACTCAGACAAACAAGTTTATAAAAATTATAATAACAATTGATTATAGTAAATCATAGAGTGTTATCCTAATAATTAGCAATTATTAAACCGTTTGTTTTATAATAAATAGTTACAATAACTTTTAATATATTAATAGTAATTAATAAAGAACAATTACCTATTTAATTTTAAAAACCATTTAGCATGCTGTCGACATTAGAGAGGAGCTGCCAGAACAAACAGCTAAAAGAATGCTGAATCTCCTCGGAATCCTCAAATACAAACCTCCAGGGACCGTGTCAGACCTGTGAGTTCCTTTTTGCCTACGAATCGCGTTAAAACGCCTTTTTTTCGGTGAGGTGGTCAGGGCCTTTAGTTCAGGTGAGTACTGCTCCACTGTCCCCGTGGATGCTGGGGTGGGATCCCAGGTTTGGCTGCACGTGGCTCCGGCCGGCAGAGGGTGCTGCCCGCCCGGCAGGGTCGGCCCGGCCCCGGTCCCGGTCCCGGTCCCGGTCCCGGTCCCGGTCCCGTCTCACCTGCGCCAGGTGATCCCAAATCCCGCGTTCCCCCCCGCTCTGCCGGCATCCCCCAAGGCTGTCGCAGGAAACGAGGAGTTGTGGCTGCTGGCGTTATCCTTTTAGTGTGTTGCAGGGTTTTTCTCCGACTCGGTAGAAGAATGGGGAGCCTAAATTGCAGACTTCCAGCTCAGAATGGTTTGGGTTGGAAGGGATCTTAAAGATCATCTGTTCCAACCCGCTGCCGTGGGCAGGGACACCTTTCACTAGGTTGCTCAGAGCTCCATCCAGCCTCGGCTTGGACACTTCCAGGGATGGGACAGCCACAGCTTCTCTGGGCAACCTCTGCCAGGGCATCACCACCCTCACAGGGAAGAATTACATCCTAATATCTAATCCAACCCTGCCCTCTGTCACTGTGAGGCCATTGCCCTTGGTCCTGGTACTTAAGGCCCTGGTAAAAAGTTCCTCTCCATCTCCATTTCATGCTCCCTTCAGGTTCTGGAATGTGCAAATCCCTCAGCCTTCTCTTTTCCAGGCTGATCAAACCCAATTCTCAGCCTCATCAAGAGCGTTTTCCCTTCCAACAGCATTACAAAAATCATTGGGCAAGTGGAGAAGGAATGTCAAAACATTGAAGATTTTTTGTTTCAAGCCAGCATTCTTTTGTTTGAGATTTATTGGCATTTTCTCTTGCTTGGTTCCATACAGGAGTGCTTTTCGCCAAGGGCTGGTTACTGGAAGCAAATCTGTAATTCATCCTGTCTTACACTGGCTTCTTCAGAGGACCAATGAACTCAAGAAAAGAGCTTACCTGGCACGTTTCTTAGTGAAATTGGAAGTGCCAGCAGAGTTCCTCCAGGATGATACTGTGGCTGAGTTCAACAAACAGGTACCATTTCTCATGAATGCCAACATTTTACGTTAATTAAAGTGCCAGTGGGAGGAGGGATAAATGAATCAGGGAGTTAATGCTGGGATACATGTTCAAGTGAGTTATGTTAAGAGCTTGTTGGAATCAAGGATAAGCAAAGATTCATAATAAAATGTAGATGTCTTGACCACTTTTCTTCCAATAACCCTGAAATTATATATTAATAAGTAGCATTAAATTAAAAGGCTTTAAGTCCATTAAGTGCTGGGTGCCAAATAATGTTCAGAGCCATGTTGGCTTAGACAGACTCATAGTTCTTAATTTTTGAACAGGTTTGGGGTTTTTCTCTATGAAATATGACCTGAATATTTTTAACTTTATGAATTACCACTTCAAACAAGTCCAGAAAATGTTATGACCAAAAGTTGCTGTCTCCTAATTGTCCACTGATTGTATTTGGGAGTCATGAGAGTCAGCTGATAGTATTTGATGCCTAATATTTGTATTAGCCTTATTCCACTTTTGCTTTAACCATTTATTTTTTTGTGAATAAGGAAAAGATTTCTTTTTTTCTGTGCTGACATTCCTACTTATTATGTTCCCACTTCTTTTGTGAGCATTAATTGTTGATTTTAGATAGTCAGACTGGGTGGGTTTGAAATGTAAAACTTGAAGGGAACCAAAGTTTTGGGTTTATTATCTGAGGTACATATTTACTTAATTTTTTTCCAGTTTTCTGTGCCTTTTGTTCTGTAAAACCACAGTTGTTCTGAGTGTTTGTAAGAGGTAACTTGATCTATTAACTGTGCACCAGCAAAGCTGAACAGTCTGACTGAGGCTTGACTAAGCCTTTTATTTGTTTGTTACCTCTAACAATATTGGATTTTTACCTTGAAATACCTAAGCAGAAGTAGCAGAGAGAGAAAGGAATGCGGATTGTATGTTTTGTTCAGTATGTCACAGTCTTAATGTGTATAAATACCCACCTCCATAATTTCCATTACGTAAAATGTGTTCCTTTTTGGGATTACAGTAATAGAATCATCTTATTAAACTAATACCCTGCTGATTAATTTAAAACAGAAGCTGGGGTAATATAATGCCTTACTGCAATATAACATGACAATGCAAATATTTAGATACTAATGAATTAAACAATTTGGCTAAATTATTTAGGTACAGTCTTGCAATGGTGTCTTTTAAGGGAAATTTCAAAAATGAGAGTTTGGACACCTTGAAACATGGTTAAATTATGAGTGTGTACAATTAAGCTCAAATGTACTCTTGTAAATTACTTATAGAAGATACTCAGCAACCTGCCACCTTCCCAGCTGTGTTGTGATTTAGACATTGGATTGCCTGCAATATATAATGTTAGAAATGAGCAACTTCAGGCATTAATCTCGTTGTTCAGGCTTCAGTGAGTTGCTCCCAGGTGCCAGATGTCTCTATTTCCATACAGGAGCCTGGGTGTTCTCTTGGTCATTGGAGGGTGTCCTTTATTTCAGCACCCACAGTGAAAAGTGAGAACCATTTTTTGTTATGATCCATCAAACTGTGCTCTGCTCTTGTTTGAATCCTGCCATTGGCCTTGAAATTTCACATCCCAATGAGGAAAAGACTTATGGAACTCCTCTTTTGACAGAGGTAGACACACAAAGGAAAACTCTTGGACACCAGCAGTGAGAATGCAGTTGCTCAGAGACCAACTACTCTTTAATTTTTGTTAAATGATTTCCAGAGTGCATAAGGGGTATCGTGGAAGCCAGTTGGGTTTTACTCCTGCATTTTGTAGCTTGTTTCTCCTTGTCCAGCCTGTGCATTCCTTGTCACACCTTTATTTGCCACTTAATCCAGCTCTTTATGATTTTATCTTCTCCTCCTTAGCCATTTTATTGCTATTTTCTTTAATTCCTTCCAGCTTCTCAGTGCGTGCTTGATACTGAAACAACCAGAACTGAGCAGAGTGCTCTGGGTGCTGCTTCACCAGGGTTTTATAGAATGGAATTGCTGCTTCACTGCTCAGGGCTGTGATGCCTTTGTTTGAACTTGCCTTTGCTGTTGCTATTTGGCATTCACCTTTCATATCAACTGCTCTTTCCAGGAAGTAAAAAATGACTTGATACTCTCCTTTTAGATTTTTCCATCTCATTGAAGGGCTGTTTCTGTGGAGATTATCTTCCCTTATACCTCAGCTCGCGTTTCTCCGAGTTGAATCTAAATTTATTTCCTCTCCATATTTCTAAACTCTTGCTGTCCCCTGTTATTTCTCTACCCACACAGACTTTCACACTGCCTCTCAGTTTAAGATTCCTGGTGGGCAAAGTACTGGTGTGGAAGTAGCACACTGTCTCCTTGTCTCTGAGTGCTGAGCTGCATCTATCAATCTCTGGGATGTTCTGAGGGTTATGCAACGTGTCACAGCCATTTCTCACGTGTTAACCCAGCTCTGTTCTTGGGCCACTCTGGATACTCAAGAACAATTGCTTCAATCAAGAGTGTTGTTAGAGCAAACTCTTCTTTTTGGGGCTGATAAATTTGTATATGTGGTATACACAGATGTAAAGTAAGAAAGAATAATTTGTTAATTTGTCCCTCTAAGGTGATGTCTTATATTCCTGTTTTGCATATACACTCTGTGTTACAAGAGATGAAAATACTGAGGAGATAGTGAAGTTCTGATTGTCCCTTCAAATGGAAAATAATGCTCTGTGATTTTTTGTTTATTTTTTTCTTTATAAGTTGACAGGCTTTTGCAGTGAAAAAATGCCTTTTTATCTTGTTCTCACCATATTTCTATGTCTACATTTAATTCTTAGTAGTAAAACAGCATGTTGATCTCAAAATCCTTAGACACAGAGGTCATTCTGCATGATTTCCATTTCATTTTACAGTATGAAGAACTCATGGAAGCATTTAAAAACCTACATAAGGAGCACGAGCAGCTCAAAATATCTGGTTTATCTACTGCAGAAATAAGAAGGGTAAAAAAACTCTACAATTTTTTATTTAGTTGGTTTTTTTGAATGTCAGTTCCATGTTTGTTTGCTTTGTGGACAGTGTGAAAGCCATAGAGGTCAGAGCTGGTGGGCACTGCAGCCGCCTCCTGAAACTGCTCTCTGTTGGCAAACAGAAAGTCCTCACTCGTGTTTAGAGCTGAGCTTTCTGAAGCAGATTGGGGAACGAGGCTGCCAAGACTCTGTGCAGCATGATTTCCAAATATTAGAACTCCATTTCCTCTGAATGCAAACTGATAGAAAGCCTTTTGCTTTCCTGATAGTGGCTAATAATTCCAGGGGGTGTTGAATGAATTAAGAGCTTAAGTCAACAGAAATGATGAACCCACGTGGCTCAAGTGTTAAGTAGAGATATTTGCTCTGTTTCAGCAAAATAATTAAGCTTGTGTACAGCTTTCCAGTGGACACACAGACAAGCCAAGCAAATGTTGAGATAAGGTCTACATTTGGAGAATTCCTTTTCCTTTCTCTCATAATTATCCATCTGTGGAGCCCTGCTGTTGTAAAATAGGACTAAAGGAGAATAACAATCAGATACATGTTTCAGCACTAGAAAGTGTTCCTTTTAAGACAGTTTTAATACAAAAAGTGGCAGCAGACATCGCTCATAAGCAACTTCATGCAAATTGGTCTGCCAGGGAGTGGGTAATGCTGGTGACATTAAGAACATATGTCAGACTGCATCAGATGTTGAATTCATGCTGATTTTTCCTTGGTGGTTTCTGTTTGTTTGTTTTTATTTTCGAGAAATCCACCTGCTTTTATTTTAAATGTTCACATTAATACTCAAGGATGCAGATGAAGAATGTTAGCATAAAGAGAGTGGGAACTGTGGGGGAAGTAAGAGAGAAGAGAGATTGGAATCCTGGATGTTTGATCATAGATCAATAAAATTATAACCGCCTCCGTGTATTCAGGGAAGAATTCTGATTTTCGTATTAATTTGAAGGAAATTTAGTCCAATCAAATATACACAGGGAATAAACTAATATTTCTTTATCTGTTTTTCCTGCTTTTTAGGACATCAGTGCAATGGAAGAGGAAAAAGATCAACTGGCCAAAAGAGTGGAGCGTCTTAAGAAGAGGGTAACAGGAGAAGTAACGCTCCTACATTTCAGTGTCATAATCCTTGGCCTGCAACTCCGATTTTGGAATGCAAACAAGGATTAAGATAAACACACTGTATGTCTAGGAAGGAATCAAGTAACTAATTGACCTACAGGGAATCTCCCCAGGCGTTGATCCAGAGCTTTTAAGAATCTCGAGTCCAGTACTTTGCTGTCATTTCTGAGTAGTAACGTGTATGGAAGGGAAGTGCTAAGTGGGCTTGTGAGACATATGATCTCTTTAATGTATTTTTCAACTCTCTGACAGCAACATGCACTATTTATCTGCTTGCTGTAGGTGGAGACAGTACAAAATCATCAACGGATGCTTGAAATAGCAAGACAGCTTCGCTTAGAGAAGGAGAGAGAAGAATCTCTGGTTCAACAGAAACAAGAACAAAAAAGTCAGGTACTGGCATAACAGCATACCTGTTCAAATGAACAGTTGTTGATGTTTGTTTGGGAATTGTGCATTTTAGAAATACATCAGGAACAACAGTAGCTGGGAGAATTTCTCCCAACCCCAGAAAATTAAATCCCATTTAAAAGATCTGTGTACATTTTAAGGGAAGAGGCTTGACCTTGTAAATTTTGAACACCACAGTGAAGGTACTTGGCTGCCTCAGCTCCCACTGACATCATCCTTTAGCATTCCCAGGAAATGTTCCATGAGTTACTGCCGGAGCACCCGAAGGGAACTCTTTATATTTCTGGTAGTGAGCAAGTTTCCTTGGTTTGGTTTCTATCTCTGTGATCTGCACAAAGATTTCAGGGGCTGAACAACACAGCAATACCTCATCTTTTTCTTGGGTGGGGGCAATATGTATTCAGGAGCAGCCTTGGGATTTACAGCCCTAAATTTGGGAAAAATGATGTCCTGAGAAGCCCTGGGAGCAGTTGACATCCAAGTGTAAGGGTGGGTTTTATTCCTGACCTGTGTAAAATCCAGTGCCATTTTGTTACACCATCTCACCAAATTCTGTAGCCTGAACCTCAACACTATTAAAATGGAAAAAGCCCTCAGATTTCTCATGTTGCAGTCTGGATGTGGGATCAGTGGCAGTGGCCTCTCAAGCTATTGGGTCTTTGCTTGAGCCTGAGTGAGATCATGACTAAAATGAATGTAATGTCCAGCTAATTCCAGTTCTTACTACACATCTCTCTAAGTCACAAAAATGCAAATCAGCTGGGTCTTGTTTGGCAGGAAGCTTTCCAGACTGTTTTCAGGATGGACAGTGGATGGCTGTGACAACCCAGCTGCATTGCAGGATAAGGAGAGTTGTCTGCTGCAATCCTGCTGCCTTTTGTTGTTGTAATGTTCAAGCCATTTGTATCTTTGTTTGAAAATTGTCGGATGAATTTCTGCCATCAGAGAAAATACCACTTGGGAGAACAAGAACACTCTTCTCAATTAACAGGAGGGAATGTCAAGTAAACCCAGGCCAAGTGTTGAAAATTTGGTCTGGCACATTCCCTTGTGAAACAGAACATCACCAGATGTTAGAGCTGCCATGTTTTGTGTTTGGGGTTCCTTTGGGGCTCTGTTGGTTTAGTTGTTTGCACATGGATTTCCAAGGAATGAGTCTCTGTGTGTCCAACTGTCTCTCCAAAGTTGTTCCACGCGGAGCAGAGGCTGCAGAGAGCCCAGGTCCAGCTGAAGGAGATGCAGCACGTGGTGGCAGATTCAAAACCAGAAAGTAAGTGGGGCTTTTCCTGTTGCATCCTAGGTTAGTGTGATGTAAAACATGCCATAGAATGGTGTATAAATTACTTCCAAAATGATGGAATCTGAATACTTCTCAATTGAAATCTAGTAAACCAAGTCATTGTCCTACTCTTTCAAAAGCATTTACTATTTCAGTTGCATCACAAAACTGCTTTGGCAGCTCTTCTGAGTTAAAGGAATTTTTTTCAGTCACCACCTCGTAGCATTGTTATTATTTTGTAATTTTACTTTGATTTTTTAATGATTTTCATCTGCTACTGAACCACAAGTGGAACTAAAGGAGTATCTGAACCATCTTCTGTACTCCGAGGGACTTGCAGTGGATTTTATAACTGTTCCTTTTTTGCAGTAGCTATCAGAGAGTTTATACAGCAAAGCTGTGTCAACATTTCCATTTCAGTTCCTGGGTTTTTTTAAGGCCAATGGAAACTCGATGGGTTCAGTTCACAGAAGCAAAGGTAGCATAATAAAAAGCCAGTAAATATGTCGTTTAATCATTGAGATGAAAATAAAGTTAACATATTTAATTTCCTTATCTTGAGTCCTGCTTGCAGGGGAAAAAACAAAAACTATTTAGATGTTCCCAATCAAAGCTTGGAGTCATTACTTAAGAAAACTTGTGTTGAAATTTTGCCCAAACAAAGACCTCAGGACTCAGCTTTGTAATTGCTTTCCCCAGTTACAAAGGCACTGCCTGTAGCAGCAATTACAGAATGCCAACTGTGGGGTTTTTTTAATAATTGAAATTAGGTGACCACAGTGCACTGAATAGGTTCCATTTATTTTAAAAGCTTTGTTGGTCTACAAGATAGCACAATTTATTTCATTTTGAAGATTCCCTTTGGCTGCAGTTTGGTACCTCAGCTGCCTCCTGGTATCAGTGTAGCCTTGTCTGCTGACAGTGCAACAGCTGGATTTTCACTGGGAGTCAGATCCTTCCCTTTAAAAGAAACTTCTTGCATTTTTAATACTTCAGGTGTTTTTACTTCCTAAATAAGATAAAATGTTCTAAGTTGCTGCTAATGAGCAGAAGCTTTGTTGTTTGTCTTATGGATTTGATTACTTCACTTTATAATTAATTTTACATTTAAAGAAACGTAAAGGAACTCTGTAAGGAATGCAACTAGCACATATTCATGAGCATCATTAGCATGCAATTAGCATCAGCCTGCTTGAGCTGTGCCAGGAGAATACACCTTGTGGTTGGTAGGATTTGAACTCTTAGAAACATAATATTTGGAAGACTTTATTGTATCATTAATTGTTCTGAGCTGAAAGTGATGATGTTGGTTCACAGAACACTCCTTCCCTGTTTATTAATTTCAGTCCTTCCCTGTTTATTAACTTCAGTCTTTCCCTGTTTAATAACTTCAGTTGTACCCAGGTTATTGTTTAACTAGAGAGGGATTTGCTGCTGGTAGCACTAAGTAACATAAATTTTTGTGTTCTGGAGGGGTTTTATGTGGTCTTTATTGTACTGAATATGAACAGTGTTTTTACTAACCCTGGCCTCTGGTCTGAATAACCACAACCCGGCTCACACTTACTCTGCAAGATTGACATCATTTTGCTTTGAGTATCTCTGCTGCACAAACAGACATTGATAACATGAAGAAACAAACCAAATCACTGAATTCTTGTTCTCTGTCCATTTTCCAGGACATTACTGGTTACTTTTTTGGCAGAAATATGAAGATGGGAATGAGTAGCTTGAAAATATTGTTTAAAAGAATGTGTTAAAATGATTTGTTAATGAACAGTAAAATGTGTAATTTTAAAGTTAATATGTAGAAATAGGTTTAGAACACTGAGAACTTAAAAGATACTTGTCAAAGAGGAATTGCTTTGTACAGATTTCGTTCTTGATGAAAACCAGAAATTTAGGAACCTATTACTTAAATATTCCATTTGGTATAAAAGATTAATATTTTTCTCTTCCACACTATGATCTTTTCCTAAAATTCCAAATTTAAATTATCTCCTCCAACAGTGCAGACCACATTACAATTAAAGTTAGGGAACTATTTGCTAAAGGAGACTGGCTTAGGTGGAACTTTATTTCATCTTGAAATGATTTGATTTATTATAAAGTCACTGTCCATTGATGCAAGGTTGTGGTAAAGCACTTTTAAGATAATTTGATATCTGTGATGAGAAGACAAGTCTGGTTGGTAAAATTGATGGTGTCGCTATAGTTGACTTTTTTAAGGTCATTAAGTCTTTTGAACAAACAAGGCAGCAAAAATTCAATGTGGTCTCTGTTAAAAGGATTAAAAGGAGTTTAGTGGAAGTTTTAGAGAAATGGAATGGGTGTTTGGCTCTTTTTTGTTTGGTATTTACACCAGACTCCTGAAAGAAAATAGCAAATGATCACTGGTGAAATAAAAATAGGGAAATGACTGAATAATGAGGAGGCTGTTGATTCGAAGTGACCATAATCACTTAGGAAGCCAAGCCCTTGCCAACAAGACACATTTTAAGGAATAGCAAAATTCCATTGTATTCCTCTAGGAATAATGTATATGCAATGTATTTATGGCATGTAGGGCTCTTCCCTAAGAAGTCTCTGAGAGGAATTTGTGGGTCAGGTGTGAGAATGGGAGAGCTGGAGCTCCCACTGTCATGCGTGGGGTGCCTTCCCTGCATTCATTTCTGGGAGAAAATGCCAGAGGAGTTTCTTTGCCTCTGGGTTTGGCTCTGACACATCCAGCCCAGCAGCCCCGGGCCAGTTCACCATTCAAGAAGAGCAATGAAAGGTCAGAGAGGTTTCAAAGAGTTCTAATAATAATTATAAACATGGAAAGCAGAACTTAGAATGGCAAATTCAGGAATCTTTTTGGTTTTTCAAGGATCTGTTGAAGGGATGTTTGATCTGTCAGTGTTTGCATGTCCCAGGTCTCTGTTTAAGAGAGGGACAGTGGGAAGCTGTGAAGGGAGTAATTTCAGCCTTTGTGGCTGCAGAAAGGGAAGGGAAGGATTTGATGCTGGAAGTCTGTTCTAGACTTGGTCGTGGCCTTCCCATGTGATAATAAACAAATTGTTGGCAGAGAGTCTGTGAAATGAGTGTCCCTCTCTCTTTTCCCCCATCTTTTAAAAACTGAATTCCTGTTGCAAATGGTTCTGGTCCAGGATGCCCAGTTGGCAGCCTGTAGAGGGGAAAGAAGTGGGATTCTGAGCACAAAGTTAATAAAATTTTAGCTCCATTAACAGAATTATGCAGAGAAAATTGCCTCTCTTCTACATGACTGAGCAAGCACGAATCAACTCTTTCTACCATCCCTCTCTTTATAATAATAATAAAAAAATTTGAATGGAAAACATGAGGAGTTGCTCTGAATAGCTCTCCACATGTAAATACGTGGTTGGCAGAAGCTTGCTAAAATAACCTGAGGGCACAGAGCCAGATTTCTGTGCCGCTTACGTGTGTAGATTTTGTAACCACAAGTCAATATTGAAACATTAAAAACAGAATTTATATGTGTAATGGAAAGACCTGAAGTATGCTGGCCTTTCTTCCCCTCTAGCCTGGGAATTTGCAAAAGAATGTATTTCACTGAAAAAAAACCCTCCAAACCAGGAGCTGCCCTGTGTTTTGGTTTTCAAGGTTGCATTAAGCAGCAAAAGCAGCTCTTAGGTGGCTACTTTACTTCTCCATGTGTTGAGTTGTATAGGAGGAAGAATATATTCAATGTATTCAGGAAAGAAATGACATTAGTCATGACGGATGTTGACATCTTGTCTTTCCCCATCAAGATAACAAGTTTTAACTTGTTTTGTTGCTGCATCAGGACTCAGAACGACACAGAACCACTCAGGGGGTTACAGGACTTGGTAGCAGCTCCGAAGTTATTTGAGAAATAAATCAGATTGTGATCAAGGTTGTACCCTGTGAAGTCAAAAGGTCCCTGCTCTTATCAAAGCTCTTGTAGTTCTTTGCTAAGTTTCTTGTCATAACTACAACAAATCCTTTAGGCATGTACATTTTTATCAGAAAACTGGAGTAGCACAAGAAATGAAGTATAGGTTATATATGCAGGTTTCTTTGCTGCTAAAAGGTCAAGAAATTGATTAAATTAAAATATTAATATTTAATATCAGAATAATTTGATATCCGAAGATTTTGGTTATAAGTATCAGATTGGGAGTGATGTTCCAGTCAGTGCTGAGGTGATAATTCAGCTCACAGGGTATGTGGGAAGCAGCTTTGCTGCATTTGCAGAGGTGGGAGATTTTTAGTGAGACATTAAAATGTGGTCCCTCCTGCCCAGCTCAGTCGGGGAATGAGGAAGATTGGAATCGAGTTCTTCTGGAGTGAAGAAGTGGGAAATCTCTCCCAGTAAATCTCAGTGTGTTTCCCAGTGCCAAGTGCACGATGGCAGAGCAACTCCACTCTCCCACTCCAAAACCAGTCTGGGGGCTGTTTGTTTTGATAAATGACCCCTCCACGAAGGGGAAAAGGTCCTGTGGTAGTGTTGCTTTCCATAAACACAGCAATCAACAAACTGGGAAAGAGGAATTCCCACTCATTTTTAGTTTCTCTGGACTCAACTTTGTTGGCAGTGCTGCTTTCCCCAGGGCCTGTTTTCTTTCTCCCAGTTCTTGAGGTTTTCTCTCATGGCTTATTTCCCTTCTGGCAGCTTTCCTGTCAGAGTGGGCTGGGAGCAGGGCTCAGGAGGATCTCTCAGGACACTGATTTAGAGGTAAATGGCAGCAGAAAAATGGGGGCCACTTTTTCCTGGGCTCTTTCACTTTGTCCTGACCTTTCCCTTTGGCAGTCAGGCTTCTCAGCCTGAGAACCAAAAGCTGTTTTCATCTACATCCTTTCTCATCTCTGTTTCAGCAGCATCAGCTGTACTTTTGTATCGCTGTGCTCAACTTTTCTCTGCTTGTGCAGTAAATGAAGGAGATGGAGATCGTGAACTTGTTTTCCTTGGCATTTCATCACAATTCCCTCTTCTCCCTAATATGGAGAGAACCAAAATCCCAACCCTAGCAAGTTGTTTGAAAACAAGAAAGAACCCTGGATACTTACCTTTTAGTCACCTAGATCATGAAAAATACTCTGAAATACTCATTCCCACTCTTATCTGATGTGCAGCTTCCAAATCTTGTAGTCCTTGGCACAGCTGTCTCAGAGGAATAACTGCAATGAACTGCCTGTTGTCAGTGGAGACTGTGCAGTGTAATTTAAATAGATGTTTCCTTTTATTCTGTTGCATTTTTCCTCTCTGTGAATTGTTCTTACGTGCATGTACTTGGGTTTATTTATAAATGATCTGTTAAGGAGCCTGAATTACTCTGCCTAGAAAGAGCTAAGTCCTCCTAAGGCTGGTAAGGTGTCGGTGCATCGGGCTGGTGTCCAGCACAGCTTATAAATGGGGTTGCTTTTTTCTATTGGATTGTTATTTTCTGCATTCTCAGTCTATAAACTGTCCTGAGATTAAATATTTGTTTTTTCAAGAAGAAATCTTCACAGGGAGGCAATATAAAGGACCCTTAAAGTAGGCATACATTAGACTTTGCCCACTTTAAGGCCTTTTTAGATGCCAGATGGAAAAAAGTTTTATTTTAAGCATGACTCTCCAAGGATATAATAAATCTGTCAACGAGGTAGGACAAATTAAGATTTTTCTGCAGATAAAGGTTCAATGGCTGTTTATATCAGTGCTGTGTGTTGAATTTTTTATCTGATTCAGCTGGAGTTTCATGTGAGATGGGGTTTATTTGTTATTAATGAGAAGAATCTCTCAAGGAGCTGATAGTTATATGTTAGAGATAGAGGTGCTTAATAAATCCTCTTGGATTGTTTAACATTCAGATTAAAAATTTAAATCAAGTAACTCCCCCTTTCTTTGAGCACTGAAAAGAAGACCCAAATGTTATGCTGTTGTTATTGTAGTCAGCTGCTAAATACTTTCATGTGTTGGGGAAATCAAACTTAATTATCTGCTACATTGCTTTTATAGACACTCACTGATTTAATTTGTTTTTAAGGTTTAATGAAGAAACTAGAAGAGGAGATAAATTTCAATTCCTACCTGGTTACTGAAAAAATACCCAGGGAGATGGAAAGTAAAAAGACTTCAGTGTATTTCTTACAAAAGGTAGCTGCAGAGCCAGCCATGACTCAAGCTGATCTCACTGCACTGGAAAGTGAGGTGAGGGACCAAGGTCACACTTCATTTGTGTTCTGTAGCATGGGCTGAGCTCCCTGGGCTCTTCAAGGTTCTTATCCCTAATTCATATCCTGGAGAAAATGTTTCATTCCCAGAGGAACATCCCTTCAGTTGTAAAACCAAAGGTGTCTTAATCGCTATGTGCAAACTCTCTGATAAGGATTTTTTAAAATACTCACAAAAGAGACACGAACAAACCAACCCCAAACCAAATCCCAAACTCAAACTTATCCTTAAGTGCTGTTGAGGAAGTTGTGTTAATTTAGCACTAAAGAGCTGATTTTTCTTCTCTACAGATTTCACTTGTTTGAAGCTCTCCCTGCCACTGAGGGGGTTTATACCAACACAGAGAGAGCTTATGGATGGATGTCTCCCTGATGATGTATCCTCACAAGATGATGTCTTAATCCATGTGCAATGGCTTAAAACACCTCAGTGTTTGCAAGAGCCTTGCATTGTTTTGTTTAGTTTTTAAGACCAACTAAAATTTGGGCATTGAATACTTGATTCACCTTTCCAAGCTTTTTCATAAGTTAAAAGCAAATAAGCAAACCCTTATTTGTCAGATATATCCAGCACATGCAGAGAGATTTGTTGCCACAGAAGTACATTTATATATTCACTCAATGAAGTTTTCATATTTGCATAATTTTAAATAAAAGATAAAATCCCAAATATTACATCCTAGAAGAATTTAGAGAAATGCTAATTATTTGTATTTCTACTGATGATAATGATGAAGATTTACATCAATGTTAGAGGCAAGAAGAGTAGCCCTACATCCTAAATGTCTTCTCTTACCAGTTGGTATTTAATACTCCTGGGATTCCCAGCTCAGGTTTTGCCCTGAAATAGAGATAATGAGGAAACAGAGTATCCATCTTAAGGGATGACAGCATTAATAAATGGCAGATTAGGGCAGAAATAATAAACCAGCTCTGTGCTTCAGCCTCTGCTTTCCTAGATTAGTTCCTCTAATCAAAACAATATTTGTGGCTGCAGTTATGTCTTTCAGGCATTCTTGAAACTCTGTTTTGCACATTTCTTTTCCAAGACTGTTGTTGGGTTTATGGCAATGTTTTAAAAAGCTTTATGTTTTTTCCTCTTTCTCCATGATGTAACCTTTGATTTGTTATATTTTGGAAGTATCTTCTTCTTGAAAGATAATAGAAACATGTCATACACTTGGCTGTTACCACAGCATGACCTTAGGCAGCTTTTTTTTTTTTTTTAAAGTCAGCCTTTTATTATCTCAGTGCCTTAAAAGGGAGCTGAACTGCACTGAGCATGTTTCCACCATGCATTTTACAATAGAAAACCCAGGAATTTATTCACTGAAGGGAATTCTTATGCCATTTTAAAATTCAAGTTTGTTCTACCACTAATAACATAGAATTCACAGGAGAGTTGGGCTTTTTTTTCCCAGATGTTAGAGTATTTTTAGTCCTCTTGAGCAGTTTATTTGAGATTCTGAGTTTTCCAAGCACATGGATATTGCTCCCAGAACTGCCAGGGTGATGCCCAGCCCTGTCCCTGTGCTGTGGTTTGACTCCATGGGATTGCAGCACATGTTCACATTGCTGCCTTAGCAGCAGCAGAGAATTAAAGGTTGCTGTGGCTGTGTTTTCCATGGCTGCTGAGAGTCCCAGTGCACTGGGAAAGCTGCAATGTGCAGTCTGGTGTGGCTGAGAGCTCCAGGTGCAGTAGCTCTGAAACTCTGGCTGGAATGAAGCTCAGCACTTTGGGAGTAAAGACAACCAAGTGCATCTTGTGGCAGGAGGAGAAAGGCACCACAGACCTGGAACAGGATGGTCTGTGACTCTGCAAAGTGTTGATGAAATCTTTATCACTTAATCTTTATTTGCTTCCTTGTGAATTTACGTTAAATGGTTGAATGAAAGAGAATTTTAGTTCATGTCAATAAAATCACATTTTTCACTCAGTATGTGGCAATATCAGTCCTTTTTCTACCAACTCAGTGCATTTTCTCTCCACATGCACCAGTTTACTTCATTTTCAGGGCCAGTGTCATGGTTCTGCCTTATCATGAAGGCACAGAACTGGAAATCCAAAGGCAGCCTCTTCCTGGCCAATACTTAATGACTCATGGAGCTTTTTGGGTCTGTTTCTCTGTTTTTAAAAAAGGAACTGGCTGGATTGTAAATCTCAGTTGCAAAGCATTTAATTGTTGGAGAAGACAAAGACACCAAGCTCTGTTCCCTTAGTTTTCTACTCTGTCTTGCAGATAAATGAAGTCAATGCACAAATGAATCAGCTTATTGAGAAAAGGATGATGAAGTATGAGCCAACTGATAGTAAATTCTCCATGTATCGCCAGCAGGTAAGAAGGAACAAAATGTGTTTTAAGCAGAAGCAGGAGAGAAAATCAGTCACTGATTGGTTTATGTGCTGATTTTTTCCCTTTGATTTATTGAGCAGAAACCAGTAAAAATACAGAATAATGGAGGCCAAAAAGAAAATAAAGAGCTGTTGAACATATGTATATTTCGGGCTGAGTCAAACATTGCTTTCAGTCGTGTCAGTGAATGTTTTGACTGCTGTCCTTGCATCCCAGCAGTTCTGGAAGGAGCATTTTGCAGGAGCTATTTTGGTAAAGTTCCAGCTGTGGATGGATTCTTACAAGGCAGCATGAGGGCTGCCTGCTGCAGTTCTGTCCCTTCCATGTCCCTTCCTGACCACACATTTTTCTCCATTGCATCTCTTAAGAAGGAGTTCTTTGATTTCTCATCCCGAGGCTGTAAAATAATCTTGCTATAAAATAGGCTGTCTGGTCCAGGCTTAGTAAATTCCCAAATTCTAAAAAGGATTTATGAACTGGAAGATTTTCGGAGCTTACGCAGGAACCTGAGTGCTTCCTTTTCCAGGCAACCTGCACCAGTGCTAATTTCATGGACAATTTTCAGTCTGATGCTTTATGGTGATGGGCTTGAAAAATAAAAAGGCTTAAGGAAAATGTGTCAGGGAAAAATGGGGATAAGATGTGTACTGTAGTTCAGTTGCAAGCACAACATGGAACACTGTTTTGTTTTGCAAGAGATGCTCTTCCTGAGAGAAAATCCTGCTCTGGAATGTGCTGGGACCAAGGTGGGTCCACCCCAGGAGCTGAGGTTGCTGCTGGGAGCTCAGAGCCCGTGGTGCTCTTTTCTTTCTTCTGCCTGGGTTCTGTTTTGCAGAATAATCAGCTCTGTTGTCCCCTGGTTTGTCACCACAGACACCTCGTGCAGCAAAGAGCTGAGCTCCCACCCCAGCACAGTTCTGTTGGAGATTTATTTCGGGAGAAAGCTGGTCCTCTCAGCTGAGTGTGAGAAAGCTGGTGTGTTTTGGCTTAATTTTTTTCTAAGTTTTCCCTTTCACTTGAAGAAACCAGCCATGCCTTAAATTCCTGCACCTGCATCTAAATGAATGTGTTGTGTTATTTTAGAATATTTTTCAAGAGGATACTTTGGCAAGAGAAAAATGATTTATTTAAAAATCCTTGAACTAATGTATACTTTTGTTCCCAAATCTGTTCTGGTCAAAACTCAGGTACTATTAAATATTCAGGCTTGTATAAAGTATTATTTTTTAAGTGCTTTATCTTCTAGACTCAGAAAAAAGAACGAATAATCTGTAATCTAAACTATTTTTGTACTTTATTGCTTTATTCATCATCTTCTAGCTATTTGCCAAGATTTAGTGGCTTGGTTCTGCTTTAGTGCAACATATTTCTGTAGGTTGGAGTAGGTTGGAGTTATAAAAATCTGTATTATGACATTTGTGAAATCTTGGATAACTTTCCAGTTAAGCTATGTTGGTGTACCTTACATATGCACCAAGAGGGACTAAGCAGAAGAAGTGGAGCAGCTAAAATGCCTGCTTTTTTCCTCAATGAAAATGAAAAAATGAGGTGAAGAAATGTAAATTTAAAATGTAAAATAGATCAGCTTGAATCTGGGCAAAAAGGCTGTGCTGGAAACCTCATCCAAATCAGAGAAAGTTGGGATGCTGCAGCCAACTTCAGTGAGGTTGTGGTTTAACCTGCTCTATGGTAATTTATGCATTTTATCTAAAAATAATTTTTCTCCTGATTGAACAAGGCAATTTTTATGTTAATGATCTTGCAGGCTTCTATAATTTCCCGGAAGAAGGAAGCCAAGGCAGAAGAGCTTCAGGCTGCCAAGGAAGAGATGTCCAGCCTGGAGAGGCAGATGGAGCAGAAGAGCAGTCAGGCCCACGAGCTGCAAGGCTCCGAAGTCCTGACTGAGGAGGAGGTAGGGATTTGGAGCTATTTTCAGATTATTGATTTCTGTTATTCCCATTGTGCCTAATCCGCTGCAAGGTATACGAGGAGTCAGTGTTGGGCTGTCTTAGCATTGCAGCCAAAATAATGGCAATATCATCACAGTGGTGTGATGGTGAATATAATATTGAACTATAAAGGTCAATATGATTATAAATAATCTAGAAAGTCTGTATGGTTATAAAGCATAATACCAGTGATTATCAGAATGTAATTAGTCCTCTGGTATTTATTACCCACAAAAGTTTTTACTTAAAACCCAAATTTCCCAGACCCTCCTGAAGTTCAGCTGCGACACCGACTTTGACTGGCACAGACAATCTGGCCCAGGCAAAGTGAGATTTGCAGCTGCACTTCTCAAAACAGCTTTTTCTGCTTCAAAAGTTTGCCAAGAATAAGGGAGCTGCAGTTTGGTACTGGTTTGTCAGCAAAATAAATTCGCTTTTCTTCAGCCAATAATTTTTCCCAGTTGGGAAGAATCCTGCTGAGGGAACTTAAAGGCAGAGTCCCTAAACTAAAGAGAATTTTATCTGCATCCTTCTCTGACAATATCATTCTCTCATGGATTGTCTTTGTTTGCACTGCCAACATTTAGCCACAGGCACACACTCTTTGCTTGCTTGTTCTTTGTTTTTGTGCTTTTTTTACATACTACTAAATACAGGCGACGCCCTTTTTAGAAGGAACTCCCTTCCTAATCCCATAGGATGTGCCTGCTCCACAAAATCAGTTGCTTTTAAAGGAATCTGAAAGTGTGGATGAAAAGTACAGGTGGGAGTAATGGCATGGAGATGTGGAAAATGAAGATGTTGGTTTCTCTTCCCGTCACACACTGTACCCGTTCCTTAGGTAGCAATAATAAGGAGCCCACTGCATTGGATTTCTCTCCACTCCAAGGTTTTCAGCTCCACTGGGCACACTGCTGGAGTCTTTGACAAGTTTTTCAGCAAAAATAAAAGCAGAAAGCTGACAATTTGTGTTTCATGACATGTGATGGAAAGAAGTGTTTAATTAATCAACATGAATGTATTACCAAGACAGCAGCATATGTTTTACATTATCTGTGCAGGCACTGTAAGGTAAGAGATAATTGTGCTTATTCTTCAGGGAGACAAGAAACTGATCCATAGAAATTTGAGGAGAACAGGGTAGGAAGGAAACCTCATAACCTTGTAAAAGGCTTAGTAATGAAAAGCTGAAGTGAATTGTCTGACACAAGGAAGTGGCTCAAGACAGAAAAGGGACAAGAGCTGTTTTGGACATGACCTGCATTCCTTTTGTTCAAACGTTCTGTTTTTGATTTTTAAAATATTTTCAAGTCTTCATTTTGCAGAGTGAAGGATAAATGACGGAGCAATTTAGAGAAAACCATTGGCTTAAAATCAGAAGTGTTTGTCTTTTCATAAGAAGCATTTCCTGGTTTGTAAAATACTCTCTGCAAGGAAATGTGTATTGGCAAGGAAACCAATGTATAAATCCATGTCCTGTTCATGTTTATTACTTCCTTCAGTGAAGTGCAGTGGTACTCACAGGCACCAGTGTAAAGGGTATTTCCTGTGCCTAAAAGCAAGGAAAGGATTTGAATTCTTGATGGTTTTTGATCACTTCTGTTTCAAAGGTCACGATTTCCTCATCTGGAAAGTGGAGACAGTGATATTTAATTCTTTGTAACTGTCTGCTGCCAATAGTGCTGCACAGGGCCTTGGTGCTGTAGATTCTGCATCTCTTCAAAGTCCATGGCAAAGGCACAGAGCCAGTCCTGCCTCAGAGTGGGGCTGTGAGGAGCCAGGACAGAGAGGAGAGACAGGATTGGCAGGGAGAGGTGATGAAGCACAAGTGGCGTGAGCAGGTTCTCCCTCCCCAGTGAAAGTCTCAGTTCCTCACTCCCAGCCAACCTTCTGCTGCAGGTTTGTTTCTGCTGTGTTCTGCTTTAGGATTCGTATTTTCTGGTTCAGTGCTCTGCTGCTCCAGCTTTGAGCCAATAGCAAAGGGAATGTTGATTAAGGTGGTGGTGAGTCAGTGCTGCAGTTCATGGGTTCCTGGGGACAGGAGGAGTTGTGCGTTCAACCTTCACACTGACAGCCCAGAGCTTCCTTACACTTTGCCCTTCCAGTCATACATTTGACATTTAGTTCCTCCATTTTTAGGAAGGGAGGAAGAGGGTTTTTTAGCAAATAGCTTTGCTGTCTTAAATTTAAATGCTACAGTTAAATCAAAGCATTGTTTTTCTCCTATACCCAGCATTTTTAATCTTTGCCTTATCTCACTTTGCTCTGTCCTCTTATATCCCATGGCACTCTCCAGACTTGGCAATAGAAGAATCAGCACCTTGCTAACTTGTGATCCCAAACCAGCATTTGGATCTCCAGCTGAGGTAGTTTCAGCCCTTCACTCACCAAAAGGTCAAGCATGGCCTGGGTTTTAGGTGCTGATGTTTTGCTTTCTTCCATAGTCATGCAAAGCACTCCACTGGGTTTGAGAGGTTGTACACCTGGGTAGAACTCAAGAGAAACAGCAGGGAATAACCAATTCATTTACATCAAACACAGAAAAAAGCAGGAATAAATTATCTGCTTCGGGGATTATGAAATCTTTTTAAGTACTTCAAACAAAGTGCAGTGAGCAGGGGGCACAGTTGGCAGCTCCTCACTGCAGCTGTCAGATCCTGAAAATTAGGGAATCACATGTTGACACTTGGAATGCTGGATGGTTCAATTACAAGTGATCCTAGGTAAAGCTGGGATATTTTTAGCCCTTTACACAACCCATTGTACTTTCCAGAGTTCAGCACAGGGCCCCAAGAACGTTGAGTTTCCCAACGATTCGGAGTCGTCTCAGCTGTGCTGAGCTGCAGGAGGGGGAATTAGTCTGGTTTTGAGAACATGGCACAGAAATCCTCCCACTTTGTTCACAGGTGTGTGAGGTTTGCATATGCATTTACTGAAGGAGTTTCATCTTTTTTCCATACAAATGCTCATCCATGCCTACCTGCCTCTGGGAAAACAAGACAAATGTTTTCCATTTGCAAACAGAGAAAGCAGCCTCAGACCGAAAATCTTGTCAATTTTCCTCAAAAACTGTTGATCCACCTGAATCTGCCAGATTTTTACTGTGGGAAGTTCCCTGTCACCTGAACCAAACATGCAGAGATTCAGGGATATCTCCCAGAGCTGAGCATTCCTTCAGCACCCCCTGCCATGGATAAATCCTGGTTCTCACTGATCTGTGCATCTTCCCTGAGCACTGAAAATGGGTTTTCATTATAAATATTGTATTGATTCAAAGTATTGCTTATGGCTGCTTTAATACTTCTTGCAAGCAGAAGCAGGCATTCCTAGAAAATGCTAAGGAAGAGTTTTCCTGGTTGAGCTGTGCCATGAGCAGGCTGTAGGATATTTCCATTTTATTAGAATGAGGTTCTACTGCTCTTATCTTTTAGAAGCTTGTCCTTCTGAGTTATTAACTCTGTCCAACATTGGCTGTACTAGCTTAAATTTAGAGCTTCTTAGGAAAAAAGTATGGAAAATCTGTCATATTCAGGAACTTTTCCTAACCAAATTTCAGTACTTTGGACAGTCTGTATCCCATTAATTAGTCTAGTTAGAAATGAAAACATCTGTTCCTCAGTTCTTAATGAAAATAGAGATAGTCAGCTAAGATTTTCTGCAATTACTGTGCTTATGCCAATAATTTTCTTAACTAAAGTGTTTATTTGGAACCTTGTTTGTTATGTGTTTCATAAAGAAACACTTTTTACAATTAATACTTTATTTTCTGTAGTATTTTTGTATGAAGAATATTTTGATTACAATAACACAAATTGCTGCATTAATCCAGAAAATAACTATTTTAAAAGATTTGACTCCAAAGCGAGCGATTTATCTGGGATTTGTTCTTTTGAGTAAACAAGCTTATCCATTTTCTCCTTTAATGATAATCTTGGAATAAGAACCTTGTGAAAGCTTCTCCTGGGGCAAATATGAGGTGAAAGGAGACGAGGTGAGGAGCTTGTAGTGCAAAGCTGCCATAGAGGAGCTGGGCTCTGGTCCCAGTTCTGACCACAGAGGGCACGTGGTCACCAGGCTGATGTCCTTTCCCAGAGGGGCATAACCTGCCAGGCTCTGGGTGCTTCTGGAGAAGCCATTTCCACAACCCAGATTTGATTTTTATTTAGAACTGTGATCTTAATTACTTCAGTAAGTGTGGAGAGACTGAATCTGGTGATACCAACCTCTTCCAGACTCCAATAAATGGAGAAGCATGAAGTAGGTGCATTGCTGAATTCTTCCAAGAAAAATGGAGCATAATCCAGGGAATCTGCCCAGGGATGGTGGATACCTGTGTGCTGAGGGATGTTCTGTGAGAGATCAAAGTCCTGTTTTCATTCACTGTGTTCCATAATCTGCATTCCATGCTTGTTATGTTACAGTTCCCCATAAAAATAGCCAAGTGAAAAGGCAGAATCTTTGCTTGCTTTCCCTTGGATGGTTTTTGTGTCTCCAGGGGCTCTGACTCGGCTGACACGGGCTCCAGGCTGGTTTGCTTCAACTGCTCCCTCCGTGCCAGCACTTGGTTCTTGTCCAGTCATGTAATCTTTGAAGCTGAAATAACTGCTTGTGTTAAATTGCTTGAGAAAGAAAAGCTACTGGTGGACATGGCCTTGACTGGAACGTCACTGCAGGGGCAGATCCGTGGGAATTCCACAGGATGAGCCTGCTGGGTTTGGACACAGGGAGCAGTTGCCTTGCTCTATGGGAAAATGCTGCAGCTCAGACGTGGATTCCTTTGGTTACTTCACTTGAAAGTGATGTGGCCAAACAGTGTTATTTCTCTGTGAAATATTCAAATTATTTCAAAGACCTTTCACCACAGTAAAATGCTGTGTTTTGTGGCATTGATTTCTCATGAACACATGAGGTGTATAAAGCCTCAGAAGCAATGCTCACGCAGATGAAAACATTGGTATTTAAATTTCCTTTAATTTTTGGAAACCTATGAAATGATTCTCAGCTTTTAGGCTGAAGAAAACCTAATATTGCTCTAAGATCCCTAGAAGCAGCTGATTTAAGTGGAGTCAAATCTAAGAGCTTGGCCCTGGATCTAAAGGAGCCTTCAGTCAGTGAGATGCTGAGGGGCTGATCTGTGCTGCCCTTGGAGCAGATCAGTTCTTTTGAACATTTTGCCAAATTATTGATTGATTTTCTACACAGATGATAATTTTCCTACTGTTGTTTATAACTGTTTTATGTTGTTTGCTGCTATAAAAGCTGTGTGAAAGGTTAAGTTTGCTTTAAAAATCCAGAGATTGTGCTGACTGACATCCACCTCCTAAAATGAACAGATTTCAGTTGTCACTGTGAGCTAGTTGTAGTTCACTTTGGATGAAATTTGTATTATATAGTCCTAAGTTAATCAGCTAATAATAGAACAGTGGTGGAACTGGTTCGTTAATCAACAAGATCCTTTGACTTCCATTGTAAAATACATTATGCTTTGAATATTGAATATGCAAATACTCTACCTCCCACTCGAGCTATTTTCAAAACCTTAAAAGTGAAGAGAATAATGGTTTGCTTTCCATCCTGGGATACACTGACACAAGATTGTTCAGATTTGATAGCTCTGTGTGGTCACGAATTCAGTTTAATCCTTTACCTCATTCTTTCTTATATTCCTCTGGTCACATGAAATGTCCCAGGCATCAGGACAGATGACTGTGCTTGCCGTAGATTTTCCTCAGTTGAGAGAGATTGTATTTATACTTCTGTAATCACTTGGAAATCACAGACAGCTTGGTATTGTCTAAGCAAGTAAAGAGAAAAAAAGTCTTTTGTATAAACTAAGAGGATGTGATTGAATTTGCTATGAAAAGGAATGAATTTGGTACTACTGTATTAAATGTGCCAGTAATGTACCAGAGAGTGTGACAGGGCTCAGGTGACCTTGTGTATCCTTGTCCTGGGTAGTAGCAGGATGTAGGATGTTATCCCAAAGCCACACAGAGGCCAATCTGCATAGAGCACATTGAGTAATTTGTGGGTTTGTTCTTTCACCAAAAACGTTTATAGCTTTTGGCTTCAAAAATAGTTCTGGAGAGTAGCAAGAGAGAGGCAGCTTTGGCCTAGATATTGCACAGGATGGCAGATGAACAGGGTTGATTTCATTGTGGGCATTTTGCCCAGGACACTTTTTATAGAACATACAGTTACTCTGGGGGTTCTTAGCCTATGGTCACATTGGGGGCTTGGATTTATTCCGTAGAAGGGAGAGGGATAATTTTGCAAGAAGAAAAATTAACGAAATTCCAAAATTTTAAGTTCATTTATGTTTGAATTTCAAACCTGTATCAGTGGAAGTGGGATTCATTTTCCTTCTGGGGCTGCCTGGTCTGTGCTTCCTGCACACACTGACCCCCTCCTCATCCAGGAGCCTTCTGAAGCCTGTTCTTACATCATTTACTCTCATAAATTTTATTTGCTTTCCATCTCTGGCTCAGAAGGCATTTTTGAGCTGTGACTGGCACTTACCTCGTAGCTCTCATGTGAAATCCAGGAGTAAGAGCTGAGATTGCACGATGGATGGAAAACATTTAGGCACAGAAAAATCTTACCTGTTTGTTTCAACCCCTGGTACTTGAGTTACAAATTGAACACACACAGGTTCAGGTGTAAATTGGCTAAGGCTGTTGGACTGTAAGGGTTTTTATTATTTTACTCAGTCTTCAATAAAAATATAAATTCTCCATTGCTTTAGATTTTGAGTGTAGTAAATACTTCATTTCTCTCTTTCTGTGCAAGGATTCTGCTTTTATTTTCCTGGGTTTGAAAACTTAGCCAGCAACATCATCTAGGTTTGCAGGAGTCAAGGAAAGAGTACAACAAGTTTTAAATACTGAGAATATTTTTTAAAAAATAAAATGTTTTCCCCTGTCCTTTTCCCTTCCAGTTTGGCTGCTGTGTTACCATGTTTTGGTCTGCAGAGCTGGGGCTCTGTTACAAGTGCAAATTACTGTTGCATTAAGTTTTTATTATCCATGACTCCCATAACATTTTGCAAGGAGTATTTACTTTTCCAGCTGTCAAATGGTGGCGAGCAGAAGGGAGTGATCTCAGGCCTGCAAATGAGTGAGCTGGGACAGAAAGCAGTGGAGCTGCTTTTCTTGATCTCGCTCAATGAACAAACGCAGAGCTGAAAATAAATAGACCCTGGGAATCCTGAATTCTAAACACTGCATCTTCAACGTGCAGGACAAAGAGGCTAATTACATTTTCTGCAGTAAGAGGCTGTGGTAAGGCCCTGCTGGGCTGTAAGTGAAGTGAGTTCCTGCTCTCTCTCCCCCAGTTCAAGCAGTACGTGAGCAAGCTGCGGAGCAAGAACACGTTCTACAAAAAGAAGCGCCTGGAAGTGGCGGAAATCACAGCGGAGTACGGGATCCTGCAGAGGACCGAGGAGCTCCTGAGGCAGCGCCACGAGGCCCTGCAGCAGCAGCTGGTAACCCAAGAGCTCCTGATGCTCCCCCAGCCCTCCCTGCCCCAGGAACAGCCTCAGGCTCCCAGGGATGCTGCTTGGGTGGTTGTGTGTGTGTGTAGCGCCCTGTGCTGCCCCTGCTCAAGGAGCCATTAGGGTGTAAAAGGTATTTTTGGCTGTTGACTGGGAGGCTGCTGCACTTGGTGTCCATCAGGACTGGTCTGCAGCTTCTTTTTAGACTGAGGGGCCTGACCCTGCTTTTTAAAGTCGATGGTAAATCTGCACAAATGCTGCTTAGGGCAAGGCTGGATGCTTAAATTACTTTTTGGTATCCACAGATGTAGTGAGGGCTTAGAGAATGACCAACAACAAATAGGATCCAAGTTACTGCTGTAAAATACATAGGAATGGTATTTAAAGACAGAGCAGGCAGGAAGGAAACATTCTAACCCCAGAATATTTAGAAGAAAATGCATTTAAATTTAAAACTGGATGAATCTTTCCTAAGCCAGAACAGCAGCAGAAGGATTTCAGCTCTGGATAACTGTAAGCATCCCAAGTGCAGGAACACTCTGTGGTATTTTGTTCCAATCCCTGTATTCTTGTTACCAAATACTTTACAAAATTATTAGCTGCATCTTCTGATCAAGCAGACAGATTTTACACGTTGAACTTATTCAGAGCCTGACCTCCAGCCCCCTTTACTCTGTGGAAATTCTCTGTTCACTTCATTGAGCATTGGATGACCAAATACTGTATGTATAGAGGTTTTTTATTGTCCTGCTGTTCAGGCATGAGATAAAATCTACTCTTCTGGCAGCTGGATTAATTACAATAAATTGATTAATAATAATCAATTGATTAATAAAATTAATTTATTACAGTACTTACCCTTTTCACTTCTTTACAATATTTGGCTCCAAGAAGGAATTTGCTGTTTCTTGGTTAATGGACTCACATCCAGCATTTATTGTTTGTGTCTGCAGCAAGCAATTGAGGAGAAGAAAGGAATCTCTGGATACAGCTACACCCAGGAGGAGCTGGAACGAGTCTCTGCAGTGAAGAGTGAAATGGATGAAGTGAAAGGCCAGACATTAGATAACATGTCTGAAATGGTGATTTTGGCCTTAAACTATTGTATTTCCTCAGTCTGAGTATCTGGTTCCTCAGCATATAAAACCCAGTTTAATGGTTTTGTTTGGGTTTATAAATTTCCTTTAATCTGTGTTTATACATATATATATATTTCTAACAAATACATCTGCAAAGATAATCTTGGCAAAGTTTACTAAAATGTGCATTTCTTGTCTTTAAAATCCTACAAATAAATTCTTCTTTTCTCACCTTCAGAAACTTCAGGGATATCAAATCTTCTTGTCTTTGACTTTTACTTTTTTTGTGTGATTTCAGAAGTGGTTTCATATTTGTTCTTATTTGACACATTATTTGAAAGAGACAAATGGTTTGAATCTGTAATGGAGGCTTTTCCTGAAATGTTTGTAAATCACTGGAGTTAAGCATTTGTTGGAAAGATACTTAATATGCTTAAAGAGCTAAACAGCTTGTCTTTTTCTCTAAAGCCTGATTTCCAATTGCCCTTAGAACTGTCATGTTTTAATTTACCTGCCCACATAGCCATAGAAGCAAGAAAGAACTTGAATTTCTAATTAGAAAATATTATGAGAGCAAAAAGCAAAATCACATCTTTTTAACTCATTAGGAAAATAAAATGGTGTAAGTAAAATGGAATTACTCTTGAACAGAAAGGTGGATGCAATTTGAGTTTTCAATCTAAATATGTCAAAGTGACTCCATTTTAGCATTTTCAAGCTTTATTTAACCTAGGCAGGTTTATTTGTTTTCTTTAGGATTTCTTCCTTTCTCTGAGCCCCCTCTGGGCATCCCCTTCATCTCCCCTACTCCTTCAGCTCTTTGGTGTCTGGCAGTGTCCTGGGCTTCTCTGGGATGTTCTCAGTTGGAACAATGGGAGCAGAATTTGCCCCATTTGTGAGAATGACCCCACTGCCAGATGGGCTCTTTCCCTTTCTTAATTAGGCCTGAACTTCAGTTACATATTGAAGGTTTCATCACCCATCTTTTCTCTCTGTATTTTGGTTTACTTCCCTTTCTTTTCGCATTCCTAATGACATAAATGTACAGTTATGGTCAGAGAGTTCATGAATATTATTTTGTCCCTTTCTCAGGTGAAGAAACTGAATGCCATGGTGGCAGAGAAGAAGGCAAGCCTTGCTCCCGTCATCAAAGAGCTGAGGCAGCTGCGTCAGAACTGCCAGGTTTGTTAGAAACACTCCTCTCTTCCTCTGGAAAACGAGTCAAACCCCCAAATAAATCCAGTTTATAGATCTCTGAAGTGCTCTACAAGGACGTGATCAGCTCTGAGGGAAAGCTGGGAACAGCCAAATGTGTCAACAGCGTTTGCAGCAGGCAACATGCTAAAGGTTGGAATTTGTAAAAGCTGACAGTGCAGGCACAAAATTTAGTCCTTTATAGCAATTTAAAAAATTACTACATCAGGGGAAAATGTGAAAAGTCATAGTTCAAACCCAAAGTAAAGTTAGTTTCAGATTAGTTGCAAAGCTATTTCTGTCTTTCAGCACTGATGATCCCAACCAACGCTGTCTTTTCTGAGTGGATTGCAGATAAATTTCCATCCAAATATTGGATACATTGCTTTAATTCCTGCATTAGTCTATGGCACTGACAAATTTGGCCATTTGTTCTCAAAATTTTATAGAGAGCTGGAAAAAAAAAGTCTTTAGGGTCTACAGCTGCCATAAGTTGGCTCGTTACCATGGAATTAAATAAACTGATGCATTTATCCATCAATGAAATTTCCAGAAAACCTACTTTTAATGGTTCCACTCAGAGTGTCAGCAGATGAAATCCAGCAAAGGGTTTGATTTTGCACAACTGGAAATTTGGCTTTTCCTAGGGAGCACTTACATTGATCCTTTCTCAATGTCTATTTTTATAATTACTTATTCTTTCTTCTTGCAAACACAGCCTTGTTACCCTGGCAGGGTAAAGCCATGGATGTGCTGTACAGAGGAAATTTCCTTCTCTCTGATCCCCAGAATGTGAGGGTCACACTCCTGAGCGTGCCAGGACCTGGGGCTGGTGTGTGAGGAGCCTGAGTGTCACGTGCCAGTCAAAGGAAGATTTCATTTATGTGCCCTTTTGCCCTTTTTCCCCAAGGAATTGACTCAAGAATGTGATGAAAAGAAAATCCAGTACGACAGTTGTGCGGCCGGGTTGGAGACCAACCGCTCGGCCCTGGAGCAGGTGAGGAGGGGCTGGCTCCTGCACCTGGATGTTTCCCTGCCTTCCCTGGGGATGTGGGAAGTACAAATCCAGTCAGTGAGTCAGTGTGACCCACAGGTCATACCTGAAGCTGCTGTGGGGGGTGGCTGCAGTCACACGGGTCCTGAACAGCAGCAGATGGACTCAGGGTGCTTCATCCAGCTCTGAGCAGCAAGGACATGGATCTGCCAGAAATCCTGCTGCCCTGGACAGTATCTGTTGGGGAAGAATTTGAATTTAAAATAAAGATTAATTGATCAAGACAAATCTTTATATGCATTTAGCAGGTTCACTGCATTAGTAACAAAATCAGTGGATAATTAATGACTGACACTGGTGGCAAGGAGACTTCATTAAATGGGACTGTCTTGTATTCCTGCTTTGTCTCACTCCATCACTCCTGTGAATTTTGACTGGGCTTGGTTTCTCAAGGCCTTGCCCACAAAGGAATATATTGCAAGATGAACAGAGAGTACCTTTATATTGCAAGATGAACAGAGAGTGGGTGAATACATAGAGTTATTTTCCTGCTCTAAAAGCTCCTTTGTTGGGTCCTTCCCACCAAGATGGACCTGGTATGAAATAGACCTTCCAAAGGAACTATTTCACAACAGCAATCAAGGCTTTTTTTCTTGGCAGACAACTCTTAGTCATTTTCTAATATGTGGTGACAATCACTGAGCTGGACATGAGCTGAACTCTAGAATTCACTTTTCCAGCTGATGGTCTGAAAATCACACGGTGACAGAGCTCTGGAATGGCAAATGCTGTGCAGCCTGGAATGTGTACAGGAATTCCATTGAGGTCATGAGGGTTTTTTTTGGATGGACCATTTAGAGATGGGAGCAGCCCACTACCTCCATAGTCCTCCATGTAATTATTGATTGCTCATTAACATACTATTTGCATGTCTGTAGCTTTTTACATGCACTTTGCAGATGTGTTCCAGGAAATGCTTGTTCACAGCTGTGCCTGGCACTTCAGATGTGCTGAGGAACAGGAGTCTTGGCAGCACTGCTGAAGAGTCTGTCAGAAGTCAGGCATTAATAAAAACCTGTTAACAGCCATTTTACATCTCTGATTGTGACTGAGACTGCAAATCTAAAACCATTCAGTTGTCTTTCACTTTTAAAGTGACTTGTGAGAAGCCCAAATTATATAAACATTTGAGAAATTATCAGTTCAGGATTATTATTATTATAAACTCTCATGGTTTATATGGCAACACAGGGCATCTCCTGGGAACTTTCAGTCTCCATATCCTTTGCAATCTTACTCTTTTCCCACAGGAGGTGAAAGGGCTTCTTGAGGAGTGTGCCCAGGAAGAGAGCAACTACCATTACATTAACTGCATGAAAAGGGTAAGAGCACAAATTGTTCACTGTGAAATGAAATAGCAATTATAATCTATGCACAAATGCATACATTTAAACTGTGGATCTCTTTACAGACCCTGGAGATCCAGCTGCAGCGTGCCAAGGAGGAGATGAAGGCCTATGTGTCCCCAGACCCCCAGGAGCGGCGCAAGGCGGTTCGGTGAGCAGGGCAGGGTGCTCCTCCCCTTGGGGGGACTTGAAGGAGATTCACAAACTGAGGCTGAAGTCAGGAATTTTCTCACTGGCATTTGGACCAGAGGAGTTCACCTGATAAATTTAGAAACACTATAATAATCTAAAAATAAGCATCTCAGATTCCAGCCCATACTGCTGTAAACCTACAAGTTCTCTCAGACATACCAGGAGATTTGCCCTTCTCATTGGGGATTCTCAGCCTGGGATAGGGCTTTCACTGGCAGCCCCACACTCTGAGGATGGTTCTGCACCATCCCATGAACCTCCATCCTTACCCCCAGTTTCACTGACTTCAGTAAAAAGCCACTTCCTTCATCCCATGGCTCTTTCAGGACCCCTCTGACTGGCAGGGACAGAAACAGGAAATACTATAAATTGAGCTGCTGATTATTTTTGGTGGAGTTTTCTATTTTAAATAGAAATTTTTCCTGCCAAAGATGGAAATGTTTTCTGAGAATGAGGTATTTCGGATTCATTATCTGTGCTAAGAAGTCTAAATGTTACCATGTCATAGAGATTTTTTACACTTAACTAAGTGTAACTTAACTAAATATTTTTGTAAAAGTATCCCGTTGGAAATTTTGTGTATGTTCAATCTTCTAATACAACGTAAAAGCTGAAACAAAATTCAGGCAACAGTCAACAAACTGTTTCAAGATTAAGCATCAGAAAAACCCCAAACATTTATAATTTCTAGTTGCTAAAAGTGTCAAAATACCCAGGGCTTATTCTTCTTACTAGTTTTTCAAAATTTCAGAATATTGCATGAAATAGAAATTCTATTTCCCAGAAAAGTAAATCTTGGATCCTTGTTGTCAACAAAATAATCCAGTTGGTGTCAGTAGCTTTACAAGGTGGTCTTTGCTTTCCCACCACAGTATTTCTCAGTCACAAAAACATTTATCAGAACAGTCTTAAAATTGGTGCTTGTTCAGTTTTATGGCTATTGGCAGGGAAATTGTCAAACAGTGAGTAAAGTGCAGGGATTCTCTCAGGGGGATCCATGAGACCCTTCCTGAAGCCCCTTGCACTGGCACCAGTGGGGCTGCATCTCCATGTTCTAGAACAGGAGGCAGAGATCACCAGGAGGTGAAGGACCAGAGTAACATCCATCACAGAGACCTTCTGCAAGGATGTGAGCCCTGGGAATGTTCAAACACTGTGTGGTAAAGAGTGGTAAACAGTGGAAAGTGAGAGTAAGACAAGAATCAAAACTACAAATGTTGGGAAGGGAGAAGAGAAGGACGAGGAGAGAAAAGGTGATGGGGGCTGAGAGGCCTCTTGTTCCATGTCACAAAATAATGGAAGGCTGTAGGAAATAAACATTTATCTAATGAAGGAATGATGAAACAGCAAAATTAAGCAGAAGGATGAACAGATAAAACCTTAGTGATGCTGGGAATATTCATGAGGATGAGGAGCAGCTGAGGCAGCGGGGTCAGACAGCGGGGAGTGCAAGCTCAGGTTGGTTCACTCCAACTCAAATTCTTGGGAATTGAACATCCAGGACCTGGGGATTCACAGGGAGCAGCAGTCAGAGCCCAGTGCTGGAATGGAGCACGA
Source organism: Rhipidura dahli (assembly GCA_013399225.1). Lineage (NCBI taxonomy): Eukaryota > Metazoa > Chordata > Aves > Passeriformes > Rhipiduridae > Rhipidura > Rhipidura dahli. The sequence continues at coordinate 89,837 of VXAC01006773.1, forward strand.
GCCCAGCCGTGTAATCCCAGGTATGGTGAGGGAATGTGAACAGGCTGTTACCCCTCTGTGCTGTCCCCGTTTCACTTCCCGACTGTGGAAATTATCCTCCCACAGGGACCAGCCACTGTCCTGACCTTTCTAAGAGGTCACAGAGCTGTCTCATTTCAATGAGTTACAGCAAAGTTCTATAGAGACATCTCAGCAAAATATAAAATGAGACAATTCCATTTTTCTCTAGACATCCCTTTAGAACCTGAATGTATTTTTCAGCAAGCACTGGAATGTAAACGGAGTAAAAATGAACCATAAATAGAATTGCACTTTCCTAACAATGTATTGAACAAAAAATTACTTAATTCAGACTCTCTTTATTGAATATAAACTCTCTGTTCCGTGGAGTCACTTGTTAGGAATGTGAAAAGTTAATTTTCTTTTCTAAAAATAGAAAGTTGTGAGGTTTTTAACAAAGCTATTAAGTTACATTCTTTCCAGTCATCATTATAAATAGTAAAGAAAAACTTACTAGGAAAGACATAAAATCTTCTGATGATTACTTTGAAAACTCTATTTCAAAAAACCCCAGAGGGTGTTCTGGAGGCTGAATGTGTGAGAACATGTGCTGTGTGCCAGGGCAAAGAAACAGCTTCAGCCTCACCTCCAGCTGGGTGAGGATTGCTGGGATCAAGGGGCACAGCACCTTGGAGCAGCCTCAGCACAGCTCTGATCTGTTCTGGCTGGAATTGTCCAAGAGCAAGAGATCCTAAAGTGATCCAGCTCCATTCCTGTGGGGGCAGGACCTACTGGCCCGAGGCCCAAGTGCTCCAGTCAGAGTCCTGGAGTGCTTGGGAGAAAGGGAAGGAAGAAGGGAATGCGATGCCTTGGGTCCACACAGCTGCTCTCACACTCCAGGAAACCTTCATGCTCTGGCATCATGAAGGCTGACATTTCTTTCTCAAAATTAGGATTTCTCTACGCAAAGGTCATCTGCCCTGAGCAATTTGAAAAGCTCTTTAAATGAGCTGGGTTATTTTGAATTCCACTAGCTGACTCTCACACACAAAAAATGTAATAATTACACACAAAAGATAATTGATTTTTTTCCAAGTGGCTCAGTGCACAGGTTTTTTTTTAATTGTCATATTTCAAAAAAACCTAAAGATACGTCCTAGTGCTGTCTGTGGACAGTGCTGTTGTGGTTTGCATATTCTATTGTCCAGGGGTCATGTGCCAGCTTTGGGTATGGCAGAGTGATGTGGCCACTTGGTACAGACAGGGGTGGACAGCCAGGGCTTTCCATGCTGAATGTCAGCATTGACACTCCTCACCCTATATTTAGGCCCTGAAATGTGAGGGCTGTTTTCTGGGAGAGGAATGTGCAGCATTCCCACTGCACTCACTGGACTTGTCAGACCTGGGCAGAAATGCCATTCCCCCTCATTCCTGTGCTTTCCCACTCATTCCAACGCTGCATTCACAGCAATTAAGGGCCGTGGGTCTGCAAACTCTGACACTGGTAGGAGCCAGGCCGTGGCTCACCTCGGGATGTCACCAGGGTAAATGCAGGACAAAAGGGATCAGGAGTATCTCATCTGCATGGTCTCACTGTTGCCTTCCAGCTGGAAGGAGCAGTGATCATGCCTGTTTCAAAAATGTAGGAGACCTTAACCAGTATCACTTTTCCCAGCTGCACAGCTGAGACAAGGAGATGTGATCCTTCATATCAAGGGATGTGTTGCCCAATGACAAAAAGGGTTTTTTGTGTTTCCTCTTCTATCTCATTTATGAAGCTCCCAATACTTCCATCATTTTCCATGTTGGCATCATTATTCTGTCCTGTTACACAGAACCAAATCCTGATAAAATTATTTTATATTTCCTTTAGAGAACAGTATACACGAATCATCCTTGAACAAGAAAATCTTGGGAAGGTAAGAATGAGGCTTTTACCTTGTACAGACATTGTACAGTTTGTAGTTTTGTGGGGCTTATTCCCAAAGGCTGTGGTCAGTCTTTTATAAAAAGCATAGTGCAGCCTACAAAGAAAATTCCATCACTGCTGGCATTGGTAATTAATACCCTGGAAAAGGATCCTGCTCCCTCCTCAGGGCTTGATTTCCTGCAGGGAATAGCACAAGCTGCTGTAAGGGATAGGCAAACAGCTCAATGTGACAGAACATTCCCTGAAAACCATTTGGATAAGACCCTGAAGCAGGGGCATAATGAACTGTGCCAGCTCAGATTTTCTGTTGTATATAAAGCAACCTGTTGAAGACAATAAATTCTGATCCTGTCAAACTTATCACTGCTGCTAAAGGCCAGGGGATCAGCGGTGTCAGACAAAAGCAGTTGTCCAGTTTTAATCTTGTCTGAAGCTCAGATCAGCAGGGACGAGGTTGGGCTTAGCAAGTGACACCAAACAGCTTTTATTAATTTCCTTTTCTCAGTAAGTCTGAGTGATTTTTACAGGTCTGGGCTGCCACTGTTAATAATCAGGAGTGGGTTTAATTGTAAAACATTGATTTTGTGTTACAGTATCATGATACGAATCCATTGTGGGTTGCACCTTGATACTGCAAGAGCTCTGCATGGAAATGATGTCAGATTTTTAGCATAAGTTCTCAAATAGATAAGATTAATATTCAGGCAGTTAAAAACCATGGAAGTAGTTGTCAATCCATACAAAGATCTAAATCCCAGGTGTTAATGCATTTAGCACTTGCAGGGAGTGTTACCAACGTGAACAAAACAGTATTTCCATAGCATATAAAAATCTGTCATCCCAAGCTGCTGTGAGCAACTTCTGTGGTGTAAAGCTGCTGCAGAAATGTGATACTTTTGTATTTTTAACAGAAACTACGAGAGAAACAGAAAGTTGTACGGGAAAGTCACGGGCCAAATATGAAGCAAATGAAAATGTGGCAGGACTTCGAGCAATTAATGGAATGTAAGAGAGAATGTTTTCTGAAACAACAAAATCAAGCAGCCATTGGTCAGGTCATTCAGGAAGGAGGTAAAGATAGGCTTGTGTTATGAATTCTTCCTCCTGATACCCACATGAAGTAGGAAGATTCTTGTTCAATACTGTTGCTGTCATCAATTCGACAATTTTTGTACGTGGTTTGGTTTTGGTGCATAAACAGAGAGAGCAAAGAACCCTTCTGGAAGCTTTTGCTCCACTGCTTCAGTGACAACATGCCATGGTTGGAAGCTGTTGAGAGGGCTGCACTGGGGTGAACCTGCTCGTAAATCCGTGTTTTATGAGGCCGGCAGTGGCACGCATCCGTAGGGAGATCAAAGGGAAACAAATCCTTCTGCAGGGTCACAGAAAACTCCTGTAATTGCTCTGCCTCTCATTCTGTATCGCTAAGGTTACATTTTTGCAAGGCCTGGGACTTGATATTGTATAATTGTGGCCCTCCTGGCTTGGCCCTGTCTATCCCTATTGTCCTTACCCAGCCAGTGTGGCAGCAGGAGCCCTGGCCCCACCACTCCTGTCATTCTCTCCCTGCACGGTTGGGCTCAGCTGATTGTGCTTCCAGGAGACACCTCACTGCTGCAGCGGCAGGAGTCGGCCTGGAGAACAATCACTTGGATTCTGAGCTTTTCCCATTATCTTTTGTTGTTGTTGTTGTTAACAGAAGTCTTTTTCTTGCACATTTACCTCCTTTACATTTTCTGAGCTGCCTGTGTGAAAATGTAAAGGGAGCTCGGTCGAAGTTTCCCCAGGGAGGAGTTTTGAGCTGTTTTGTCTGTACAGTGCAATTCCAAAGGGATTACACAGCCCAAGAGGGTCATGCCAGGGCTGGAGGTTATCCATGGATGTAGATATGGCCCAGTGGTTCTTGCATCTGGCCTGGAGTGCAGCCCTGAGCTGTGAGCCACAGGCAGCTGTCAGTGCCCTCAGAGGTGCCCCAGGGGGCACAGGGATGGAGGTGAGGACTGAGAGTGTCCCTCACACGTCACCATTCCGGATGAGCAGCTCTTGGCCCCCGTCACAGATCAGCAGCACAGAGATAATTCATGGGACCAGAACTCCTGCTGTTCTTCTTTGGCTTGCTGGATTCCTAGATAGGTTGGTGGGGTTTTTTATAGTTTTTCCTGCCTGAAGTAGAATGTCTTTTCAGGATATAAAAAAAGTAATTTTGCTTTCTTTGATACCTAACTATGAGATCTTCTGCTGGTTTCTATATCCAGAGAGTATGGTAATTATAGAGTTCCTGGTTTGCCTTTGCATTAAATATATTTGTTAACAGGACTAAAATAAAAGCTGGCAAAACTACATTTTGACTGTATGGTATTCTTCTTTTTTACATTTTTTAGGTGAAAGAAGGAAATTGTTGGTGGCTGGGCCACAGGAAAAACGGGTTATTTAATGACATTTATTTGAGAAGCTTCCAAAAGGCTCACAGTGCAGCTTGAGTGTGAGGAGTGGGTCTCAGCTCCAGAGATCCCAGGACATCCTCATGCCAGCCCTCCCACGCTGCCGAATAACTGGAGATAGTTTTTCCCAACAGCTGCACAGTGATCCTCCTCGGGCCAGGGAGAAGAGCAGGGTTCCTCTAGCCCAGGGTGGAAGGAAGGCACAGGCAGAGCTGTGCCACCACCCCCTGCCTCCAGGAGCTGAGGGATTTAGTGAGACAGGGAAGGAATCTCTGGCAGGGAGAAGCTCAGGAAAAGCCAGGCTGTGTGGGGTGGGCACAGCCATCTCCAGAGATACCTGGGTGCTTTTGCCTCCTGCCCTGTGCCATCATTCCCACACAGCACCTGCACAGCTCCTCAGGGCTGCAGAGCTGGAAAAGCCACGGCAGTCCCGTTCCTGGACTTCCAACGGAGGCGTTTGCTGAAGGGTTGACAGCAATAGTAAAATAACCCAGATGAGGAGATATGAGACATGCTGAAAACGTGGGATAATCACCAAAAATGGACATTTAGGTTACTTAGGAATCAGCCTGTGGTTCAGAGTCACTAGACAGGGCAGGGAGAAAGGGGATTTCATAGACTTGAAGGCAAAACTTTTACCCAAACCTTAGAAATCCTATTTGACTGGACCATTTACACAAAGATGTATGGCAGGGATTAGCCTGCTGCCCAGGAAAAAGCAATGCCTTGGAAATTCACAGCAGTGATGTGGAGTAAGACTGAGCACAATGATTTTCTGGTTTTCTGTTCAGACTTACCCTAAAAATAGTTCATCTTTCTTCCTTATAAAAACAGTTTATTGCTAGTTACTCAAAGATGACGTGATTGTTGTTCTGATCTGATTAGTGCTCTGTCATTTGTGCTGCACCAAGAAAGGGTACACAGATTATACACTGCAGCAGCAGCAGCAAAATGACTTTCTGAGATGAAGCAGAAAATCATAATAACTGTTATCAAAAGAAAATTGGAAAAACTCAAACACTATTTTTAGCTTTTTATACAAGTGGACATTTAATAAATGCAGCTTTAATGGATTCTGTTCACTGGCTTTTCCACCTAGTTCAGGATTTGATGGGAGCATTCAAAAAATCTTTGAATTTCAGAGTTTTATCTTTACTTCCTATCTTGCAACAAAAAGTTAACTTCCCAGTTTTTTAATTTGTAATTATTAATAGCCTAATTGGTTGATAAGATTAAACATCCCATATGGCAAAATACTTGCATTTCTCTTGGGAAGGTCCAAATAAATCAAAGATTTAGGTAAATTCGGGGCTGCAGCACTTACCAAATTTGTCTCAACTGAAACACAGATCAGCAGCAGCTCACTTTGTTTCCAAAGGCTTCTCCTTATCCCTATCCAGAACTGTGTGAGGAGGCATCCCTGCAATAAAACTACTGTAATATTCTGCAGCTTTGGGGGATTTAGTGATGTTGATTTCAGCTGTCCTTGGAGCTACAGCAAGATCCACATGGACCTGAGAGATGAAATAGTTCCAGGCATCAGACACAGGCATGAGAAAGCAGCACATCCACTGTTTCATGGGAGCAACCATTTACCATCTGGGTATCAGATAATTTGGTTTATATAAGAGGTACCATCTTACTTCCATTTGAGCTATAATAACTAAAATGGATGTTCTTAGACTTCCCTTGCTACCCAAATCTAGCATTACTTATTTCTATCTCTTTACTCACACAGAAATTACTACTCAGGGTGTCACATTCATACAGTTGCCCACAGTCATGAAGGTTAGGCCCTGCTGTTGTGTTTGAATATCCCAATTTCCAGAGCTTTCTTGACAAGACTTCCCTACAGTGGGATGCTATTCTCTGTTACAAAAGGCTGCAGCAGAGGTGTTCAGCAGTGCCTGGAGATGTCCATGGATGATGTACTACCTATGGAATCAATATGGAATCTGTTCTCCCCCTGCCTTGCTGGTTCAGGAGCTGGAAATGCAGGTCAGAGCTGCTCCTTGGATCAGTGTTCGGTGTCTGGCCCAGCAGCAGCTCGGTGCTCAGTCCCTGCTGACTGTCCCCATTGAGCCATCCATACAGAGCCCTTTGGCTCAGCCCAGTGCCTGAACCCCTTGGCCAGCCTGGAGCCAGCTCCCACAGGAAGGCAGATGGTGACTGACTGGAGACAGACTGGAGTGCTGTCACCTGAAAGCGTCCCCTTGGGAGAAAGCCTGTGGCACAGCGGGCCGTGGGACGCTGTTCTCCATCACCCTGTCTGGGACAAGGGCAGCTCTGGGTTCTCTCTCTGGCCCTGTGTTTGCTCAGAGCTCCTGTAAAAAGCAAAGCCCTGTGCCCGGTGTTATCACTCCGGGCAGGAGGTTCCTGCCGAGGGAACACCGTTAACCCTTCAGCTGCCTTTCTGCAGTGCAATGGGAAGGGGACTGACATCCTCATGGCTGTGCCAGCGTTCCAGTAAGGAAATATTACTCGAATCAACAACTTTATCACAAGGCCCCACCTGTCTGGCAACACCCACGTGGGTAGTTGTTTTCTAACAATCAGAATCTGACCTATTTCCAGCTCATTTAAAGAGTTCTTTAAATTCTCAGCGTGAATTTAAAGCGGGCTCTCCAAGTTCCCAGTGCCTGTCTCTGCAGCAGGAGTTTCACAGTGGCAGTCTCCAAACTCCCCAGGTAATCCGTGTTATTCCAAGGTCAGTGGGTGAGAAGGGCATTTTTCACACTTGCCTGGCACTGATTTCCCTGATTCCTGTGGTGGTGTCACCCTGGGTGAGCAGCTTTGGGGCTTGGAGAGGGAGCAAACATGTCCCAGATAATCAGCAGGAGCTGGGAGACAAACCACGCCAACCTTCCTTTCACAAAACCCTCCCCGACTTCAGCGGGAGTTTTGCCAAAACAAGGTCTGCTGGATTTAGCTCCGTTCTTCATCCTGACAGAACAGGCAGGAATTAAAGGGCCCATCATCAGATTTATAGCACAGTGAAAGCAAAAATAACAGTAATTATCTAAAATAATGACTTTCATCCAACACAAATCAATGTGCCATTGGACATGTTCTAATTTATAACAAAAATTAAGTGTTTGTGGAAGATTTTCTCAGCACAAGCAATGGAAATAACAAGTCTTGAGCAACATGGTTAGATTTTTAGTAGACATTTATGAGAGGCTGTTGCACAAATCCAGTGCTGGAAGTATTTAGTGTGTTTATCATTTGATTAAAACTGTATTCTTTACCTTGTATTTAAAGGCATTATTTATATTTATTATTAAAAAGTGTGTTTTTACCTTTTTTTTGGCCTTCCATTCTGTGTAGTAATGAAAAAACTCTGGTTTTGCTAATTAGGATACACACTTCCAGCATTTGCTGAAAGCCAGGAGCTGGAGTTCTTTTCCTGCAAATGGATCTACTCAAGTCAATGTCTATTTTCCTGCTTCAGTTCAGTCTCTTATTACACAATAAGATGTCATTTTTAAGCTTCTAAATTTTATTGCAGCTGCTCAAGTTCTAAACCCACTCATTTATACAATAAGCACTCAATTAAGTCTACTCTTGAAAGAGGATAAAGCCAAATCCTGCACCTTTTGCTATTACCAGGAAAAATGAAGTTAACAGGAATATGGAAAATGTGATCTTACCCATTATCAAAGATAAATCCCTTTCTCTCTCCCTACTTATTTTTCCTGGAATGGAATAGGAAATATGCTTTGCACTTTGGGGGCAACAACAACAAAACCATAAAGGTTTACATCCCATGCAAATAATGACCAAGTAAGGGAAATAATGAAGGAACTCATCTCCCAATTTCTTTATACATTTTACAACTGGTTTATACTGAAAAAACCCTAAAAACCATTAAGATTCTCTGCAATTAAAACTGGGGGGAGGGGGATGTTTTAATGTTTGTTTCTTTGAAACTGGATTACTCTTTTTTAAACAGCAGTTGAAACTCTAAGGTTATAAAGTATGAATAATTCAGCAGTTTACTTGGTTTACACTACTACAGCATTTTCTGGTGAGTAAACCAGGGTTTAGACATTTCTTTGCAGTTATCAGAGAAATTTTAGAGCCATTAGTAAAGAATTACCAAGAGTAAAAAGGGCTGACTAATTTGGGATTCTAAAAATGGAAACATTTAAAATTAAAATCATATTGAAATTGGACATTTTGCTTATCAACTGCTATTAAATGATGCAGTGCTCCAAACCAGCTTTCTGTGGACTGCAGCATGAAAACCTTGGAGGTTTAATACAGTATTTATAAAACACTGTCCCCATCTCCCTCGCTCCGTGCTTAGACCCTGCCATGTTTTTAAGGAGCATTAAAAAGCAAACAGAAGTATCAGTCACCCACAGACAACCTGTTCCACTAATATTTTACATTCACGTTACATCTTCTGGCCCCAAGGGTTCCTCTCCTTCATTTTCCCTTCCTGTGGGCTCAGGGAGCAGCGAGGGAGCCAGTTAATGTTCCTGGGGCAGTGAGGGAAATCAGGCAGTGACAGCATCATCCTGACATTAAATCTCCTTCAGAAAACATCTCCCACAGCTCCTAAGCAGGCTCTAACAGCGAGATGGAGTGTGGCTCACTCACAGTGGGTTCTTGCTGGTGTGTCACTGCTTCTTTTGTGGTTTTTACTACACTGAACTTCAGCTGTTTGTATGGGAAATGCACCACTTTGAAATCTCATACCATGAAGGTTCTTTCCTCCTTCTTGGTTTAATTGAAGGTTGATCATAAAACACAAAGAGAGGGAAAGAGGGCACTCACATACTGGAAAAAGCACTATAAATATTTTCCTGGGGTCATGAATACAACCTTGTATCACTTCACCCAGTGTTGTGGAAAGAATTAGACAGCCCTTTTATGAAATGTCTAAAAGGTGTTTACAATTCAATCCCAAATTAACATGGCTTTTTCTTTAGAGAAAACATCCCATAATTCTTAATTCTGTTATCAAACTTATTTTCACCCTTTGAGGGGATTCACTTGCCGGTGACTTGGCAGTGTCAGACAAATGTTTGACTTTTACTCTGACACTTGTTGAAGAATTTGATTGAAACTATATATGTCTAGATAACACCCAACAAAGTGCCCCTCTTGCGTTTGTTTCGAGATATTTTTGGAAACAACAGAGGCGACCTTGGACAGAGCTGCTTTTCCAATTTAGGAATTCATTTGGTCTAAGAGAGTAAAATTATACTCTTTAATCCTTTTGTGTACCCACATACAAGACAGTTCAATTTTATGCTACTGCAGAATTGTTTTTCTGTACCTTCTTAGCAGTGTTGATCCGTTTAGGATAAGAATTAGTTTGGGTAATCAACAGTTACTTTCAAATGTATATATAAATAGTCTCTGATGTATCACATGCCCCTTAAAAATATTGTGTAATCCAAAATCTCGGCAGCCCTTTATGTAACACCTTTGCTCCTCTGGAATCAGTGCCAATAAAAGGCTTTTGCCTTTGTCTTTGCTTAGAAAAAGGGAATTTCAAGGCAGAGCTCACAGAGACTTGATGCAAAATCTAAATGGGGAGTGGGAAGGGGCTGGGACGGGGCTGACACCTGTCCCCTGAAGCACAAAGGGTGTTTGTCAGGCTCCCAGTGGAAAAGTCAAGGTCTGGAGCCAGGTCCTCAGTCCCCTGGAGCGGCCGATTGTTCTCTCCTGACTTGGGTTTGCCAGCTGTGCAATCGTCTCTGCAGCATTTTATTGCATCTAATCACTTAGGAGGTGTGAAATAGTTTGCACTTAATTTTCTATACAATCAATATATTTTAATTCATTTGTGTCTCCCTGCTACAGACCTCCTGCACTCAGGGACAAAATGGGATTAGTCTGTGGCGATGATAATGCAGTTTCACTGCTGGGAATAAAAGGAGAATTGACAGAGTAAATGTTCTTGTCATTTATCCTGTACAAGATTTTCTCCCTTCAATATTAATGTTGCCCAGTGTTACCTAATGATCAAATCCAAGGAATAACATGGAAACCAAATTTAGACATGCCAGTGGGATCTATCTGGGATAAGTGGTATATGTTTGGGAGTATATTGTTTATATAAATTTGATCACACTCCATGTCAGTGCACACTTTTATAGCTCTGTTGCACTCTGACTGTGACTGATGGCTCAAGTTCTAACTCCAGAATATCCAGTTCCCTGATTTTATGGCATTGTCATGTAAAGCATTTGTGGACAGCTTAAGAGAAGTGACTCTGATCCTGTGAATCCGTGTGACTCCACTGGCACATCCACAAATCAGTTTAAAAGAAACTATTTGGTGTAGCAACTCCCATCACAGAATCTCAAACTAATTGACAAAAAAACCTTAGTAAATTCTGTTGGCCACCTAGTCAGATCAACAAGTTGCTGCTACTCATGTTTTTTTCTGGATTAAAAAACCCCACTCTGGAATGGAACAGAAGCAGAAAGAGGAATCCAGTTCCCTGTCTCTGGGCTGTGCTCTCAGGGCATACCCAGGATTCCCAACCTGATGTCCCTGTGAAACCTCCTGAGTCTGATCCTGAATATTGTTGTTCAGACCCCCAAACTTCCATCCTAGCCCGAGGTTTGGATTGTTGGAACACAAAGGAATGACATCTCCAACGTCACCGAATTTCCCAGCGCACGAGTCAGTGTCCTCACTTGGAGTATCCTCAGCTGACCCTGCCACTGCCTGAAAAGCAATTCAGGAGTGAAATCTCTGTACATTTGTGATGTGATAATTCATTGAAAAGTGTAATGGAAAGGTCAGAACAGATACAAATAAACGAATATGATACAGACAGAAATAAAGCCAATTCCTGAAGGAGCTTTTCATTATATTGCAACGAGGAATTTCAAACATAAAAAGCTTCATGGAGCTAATGGAGTCAACAAAATGAAATGTGACATTTTTCTCCTACCCTGAGATCTTTTTGTAATGCCAGAGAGATAAGACCAGAAGCCCTGTATGTGTGCATGTTGGGTCTCACTTAGGAACCAGGATAGAACACTTTAGGCAACCTGGTATTTGTGGGCTTGGTCTTGAGACATTTGAGTTTTTAACAAGTGTCTACTTCGTCCTGTAGCTGAAATATTAATTATATAATGTGGCACTGAAATAACTGGGAATTCTATTTTTTCTTAGAGGAAATGAAGCTTTTTTTAATACTGTACTATATTATTTGAATATTATTCAATGTTGTCTTCAAAAACTGTAAAGATGCATGAATGTGAAAGAGCTGCCAGAGAAAAACTGGCTGGCTTGGAGCACAGTAAGGGAGAGTTTGGGTTTCTGGTTTAATACCCCAGGCAGCTGTGGACAAAGCTGCTGCTTCTGCTTTTCTGTCTGCTCCTCAGTGTGCTGGAATTGGCTGAATTAGCTCTCAAATAGAAGAGCAACAGATTTATCACTGAGCTCTAAATCTTGCTTTTACACATGAGAACAACTCCAGGGTAACCTCAGTTAATGAATAACCCAGTCAATGGTGAAAGCTCCTATTTAGTGTGATAAATTTGGCCTTAAACAAAAACTTTTGTTGATACAAGCATATGCCACAGGGGAATAAAAACATTTTCCCCATGAGAAAATTCAGTGTCAACAGAAAAAAAAATAAATCATATGTTCATATCATTTCATTAAAAAACCCATCAAAAATCCCATTTAAAAAAACCCCACAACTTTATAATGCAAAATTAAAATTTTCAAGAGAAAATTTAGGCTTTTGGGGGAAAACAAATACCAAACCCAGGTTCTTTAGACAATACAAAAAATTAAAACCAATGCAAAATGCTTTGATGGAGATGTTCTCCTTACTTGCAAGATGTTACTGAGTAGTTCATTTAGAATCAGATGAACTCCTCATCAGAGGCTCAGCAATGTTTCCAGTATTATATCCTACAAGCAGAGACATGGATACTGGAGTTTCATAATAAAAGAATTTTTCTTTGATACAGCAGCTGCATCAGAGCCAATTTTACCTGCAAACACACAGTGCTAATGCAATTTATCTTTCTTTGAAACAATCCATATAGGTGCAGCAGTTTTTATGAAAGGGCATTCAACAAACAGAGAGGTTTGCAATGTTATGGCTTCCCTGGTGCATGAATATTGAATCCCCAAACACAACATTAGCTAATTAAGTTGGGGGTGATTATTGGCTGGAGGAGAAGCACACACTAAGTGAGCATGGGTTAAGCCTGACCTCTTACTGCACGCACTGTGGTTGCTCCCTGAATACAAGGAGGATGTGGGTTTCCTGGAGATTAAACCCAGCAATAATTTTCACCTGGAATCTAAAAGGAAGCCAAAAAAAAAAAAATTGGATGGAGCTTCTTAAATTGCAGGGTGCTGCATAGACTGTGTGGAACTTCAGCCAAAGCTTCTTCAAAACAAGAATCCCTCCAGTAAAATGGTAGTGAGAACTCTGCTTTCAGCTGAAGTTGTTACTTGGCACATACCAACACATTCCATGGAATACCCAGGAAAACCCAAGAGAAGAGGTGGGACTTCCCTGCTCTGTGGCACCTCAGTCTAAACCAGCCTGGAATTATGGTGACAGTGGTTTTTTCAGTGGTGCTGGCACAACTCTGTGGGACTGCACGGTCAGGTTTATCACAATCTCTTGGTGAAAGATGATTATTAACTCAGTTGCTCAGTTTATGGTCACAAAACAACTGTGAGAGCACAACTGAAGGGGTGGAAAGCTGCAGGTGAGGAGCTGGGAGCAAGGGACATGGAGAACAAGGGGCTGGATCTTCCTAAACTACTTTCTCCCTCAAAGAAAACAACTTCTGCAGAGCTGCACCTCTGTCTGCCGTCCCTGTTGTCCTCAATGTGCTTCAGGGACAGTATGAAGACAAATTAGAAAAATAACAACTGTTTTATTAGAAAGCTCCCAAGCCAAGGTGAAATCTTCCCTTCATCATAGCCTGCTCCCCTAATGGATGTTGAGTGATCACAGAATTAAACAGCACAAAACAAGCCAGAATTTTTATCACTTAAGAAATGCCTACCAGGCAATCAGTGCTGGAAGGCAGGAAATTAATACTCATAACTTCTGGTGACTCTGGCAGCAGGGTCGTGCTCCTCTCCTTCGTGTGAGTCTCAGAAACTGAAATGCTAAATGCAGAATGATCACCTGGGCTTTTGATTTTCCAGGGAATGCTTTTTCCTGCATAAACTCATTGTCCTCCCCTCTGAGAATGTATGCATCTGTTAAACTGGAACATATAGTTCTGGAAATGTGTCGCCTACACGATGGGATAAATCAGACTGAGCCTCTTTCCTGATGTAATGTCTTGGACAGATCCCTCCTGAGCTCCTGCACAGGATTTTGGAGCAAACAAAGGGAAATCAGACTGCCCTAATCAGTGCACCCCATCATTTACACTGAGCCTTGCTCATGGCAAGGCAGGACTTCATGACTTTAATTTAGTGCCACAATAACTCCCAGACACACTGTACATGTTCTGTGTATTGATAGATAATATGAGTGGGGAGATTTTAAAATGCTTATGCAAGAAACTGTGGAAATAATACCAGTAATATTATAATACTGCAATCCAGTTGTGGGTTATTATGTAATTCAAGTAGACAATATTTTTCAATCTCCTAAGCAATGAAAATTTGAAATATGTAATAAACCCTACATCACCATGTGTCTTGTTTATGGTCAGTTTCAGGATTGCAGACTGTGCCAGTCAGGTTTGGCCTCTGCCTTTGCAAAATTAAGAGAGAGAAGTTGCAAAGGAAACATTCCTAACAGTATTTTTCTGAGTAAATGTTTTCATCCTGAGCTTTATTAAAAACACACAGAACTAATGCAAATATAACAATAATATACATAACTGCCAGCAGTTCATGCAATATCATTAAGATATCAAAATTCCATACAAAATCAAGATGTCTGCTTCCAGGAATTGTTAGAGTCACCTTAAGATTATTAGGATGACAATTTTTAGGGAAATAATTCACTCCTGCTCCAAGTATAACCCCTGTGAACTGAATGAACTAACCTCTTTTGAGTCAACCAAGTCACACCTACCTGGGATAAAAGAGTTCGACCCAAATAATCCATAATTAGATCCTCAGCTGCCAACACTTTCAATCTCCTGAGGCCTGGGGTGGCCTGATCTGCCCTCATTCTCCAGCTGCATTTCAGGGAACAGGATTCATTCTTGAAAGAAAAGAGAAAATTTTCAGGCACGTGGAATACTAAAATAATGTTGTTGGACATTCATCATGTTGAAGTATCTTAATTTGTTACCATTAATCAGGAACCAGATGATGACCTTGCCAAGCAGAACAGCAATTATGGTATTGCTTATGCAGCTGGGGGCTGCTCGCTGCTTTTTATTACACCTTGAAGGAAAATTCAGATGCTGTGCAAACAGATTGAAGTTCCTAATATCAGGTTCAACCTGCCAAAATCACTACCCAAAAGCTGAGCTGCACACCCTTTACACAAATTCATCTTTAGAAACCCAAAACACTGGATCAATACTGAAGTTATACAAGAATTAATTTCCCTATTATTCTCATGTATTGGGTGTTTAATATCTGTTACCTTTCAAGAACATGATATTCTTGGGGTAATTCAAGTTGATACTCTCCATTTCTAGCATTTTTTCAGTGGTCATTACATAAATGTAGTGGTTACACGTGGCTTTGAAATTTCACAATGATACCACTTAAAATAAAAATAAATATTTCAATTTTAGTAGCTTATGATGTAATTAAATGAAAAATGTTGCATGCAAAGATTTTAATTTTATTTAGAATCCCTTATTCACAGCACAGCTCTTATGACTATTAAATCTGTTTGAAAAAGAAAATCTTATTGGTATCAGGTACAAATAAAACTCATTCCAAAACCATCTGGATTAAATCCTTTCAAGCACTAACACACCAAGGCACACAGAATCCTTCAGAAGCATCAGAAGGCCCTCACACAAACTGCAGGGATTTTTTCCTCATTTCTATGGCATATGTTGTATCAGAAATCACAGTTAAAAGAAATTTCATGCTCAAAATGGAAATCTTTTCTCACATGTAACTCAGCCAAAAATTCCTGTGATGGCAGAATTAAATTTGGGGTTGTTCTCAAACGGTAAGGAAGCTACAATATGGAACAATTACCTTTTTTTTTATTCCTAACTACAAAAATTGTTACTTTCACTGAACATTTATAATCATCTTAAAGACTCATCAGTAGCCTGTCAAAGAAGTCCATTGTCTCTGCCCAGAATTTCTTTTGAATTTTTTAGAGGAATTTGCATATGTGCTGATCTAGAAGAAATAATTAATCCCTCTTTCATGTAAAATGCAAAGAGTGCAGCAGATGGGAAGTGATATTCACTTACAAACACGTATAAGCAGCATCTTAACCTCAGCTGAGACTTTCTCCCACGACACAGAAAGGTGGACTGCTACCTGGGGGCCACAACAAGCACACAAATTAAATTCCAGACTGGTCAGACTGAAGTGAGAACAATTTTGGTGATTTCAGTGTCTATCCTCTGCCAATATTTTTATTTTCTTGCTCTAAAAATACCCCTAGAGGAAAAAATCTCACTGCATGTAACTTCTTTCTGTTGAGTCATTTGGTTTGTTTATAAATCCTACGTAGAGGTGCAGTTTTCCAAAACGCCTCCTGCATGCAAAATAACTCCCCTCTGAACAGACTCTCTACCTGAGCATCAGGGAAACAAATAAACCTGTAGCTGAGGACATTTCAAGGACAAGGAAAATTACTGTTGAGAAGAGAATTATCTGATTTGGTTTGTGTTTATTTTTACTTATCTTGAGCAATCTGCTCTCCAACAGAAGCTGCTTATTTGCAGAGAAAACTGTCTCCTTTTTGGACTGATGCCCAACTGGAGCAACGGTGCCACTAAGGACAAGAAATACATCCTGAGCATGGATTAACTCATGTAATAGTGACCAGTGTTAGAGTAGCAATGGTTTGTGTCATAGATGTCAACTAGTTGGGGATAAATTCTTCATTTCTTCCCATCACGTTTCTTACCCATCAGGCTGTCTTGCCTTCCACCCAGGAGGTGCATAATCCCAAGTAAAATATGCTACATGTGAAACTTCAGAATTAATTATTCCCAAAGAACTTGTGCAGGGAAACTCTAGGGTACAGTTCTGTTAATTTATTTTACACATGCTTGCTGCCAAGCTAGGTGGTTTTACAGTTTCACAAGAAATCTTCCTGTGAGGAACTGCTCAGAAAAACTTCTTCAATCCTGGTGTCCTGTGATGAAGGAATAACTCCAGGTCACCAGCTGAAGTAAACCTGACTGTAGCAGACTGGTGGATGCATAGGTTAAGAAGCAGAAAAGACCTGTCAATACTTTTTGCTGCAACTGAATCACTAAGAAAAATGCAAAAGGGAAAAATTAAGGCTCAACCCTTCCATCTGCATAAGGCCCAACCCTTATTTTTAGTTTATTTCTCATGCAGTGATTTTGTCTTACAAAGTCTTTCATGCAAGGCATTAACTGAGGCTGAGTTAGTGGTGTGCCAGTGATGGTATCCAGTAGTTACTGAATATAAACCTGGGTGTTTGTGTGCTCTGAGCCTTCGCCTCAGTAATATCTTTAAATATAATAGTCTCTGCCTGTTGGCTTGTTTTCTCATAGGAGGGTGACAGAACATTTTGTGTTCTCTTATCTTCAACAGCAATGAAACAGGAGGAGCTCCACAATGCGAAACCAAATCTACTGCTATTAATACAACATCCCAGCCACAGAGAAGAGATTTGTTTATTTACCAAAGCTAGAGATGCCTCTCTCTGACCTTTCCAGAGCTTGTGTGTTTTAGCTGGGAATAGATTCCTCAGAACTGGGTGCTCTTTCAAAAATATACAGTAAAAAACATACACACAACACCCCCGAAACAGAGCTCAGGCTGCAAGCCCAAAATGCATGAAGTGACACACAGCTCTGGGTAGTTAGAATAAGTCTAACTAGGGCACAGTCCATATTCAGTTTTGATTCCTTTGCTAGAGCAGGAAGATCAGTCAGCTCTCCAAAGCCCACTCGCCTTCCTCGCTGCCACTCAGCGACACGTTCGGCAGACTATAACCATACATGGGCCCATTTTCTGTCTGAGGCCTAACAGCTCCCTGCAGCCCAAGAAACCTGCCAAGATGGATCTTCTTCTTCTTCTCTGCATAATTAAAAAGTGCTTCAGACTGGAAGGTACTTGGTTTAAAAAAAAAAAAAAAACCAAACAAACCAGAGATTCTTTTTCCAGAATTCACCCTGCTTTACCTGGGCTTTAAACCAGTGAGAATCATTACATGCACAAATCAAACATTTTTTTAAATTATATTTTTCACAGTTGGCCGTGTTTAGTGAGTGCCTGTACAACTTAAAATAGTATCTGCAAGAGTTAAATCTTGCATTAGCATTAGGGATTCAACCTGGTTTAACCTCACAGACTCAGGATTTTTTTGTTAAGCTGGTGCATCTCTGGTGTAGCAGGAGCCTGGAGTTCTCCACAGCTCCCTTTGGTGATCCTTGCTGGACATCCTCACTCTGAAGTTCCTCAGCTTTCTCCTCCTCAGAAGCAGCAGCCCTGCACCATGGCTGGCAAAAAGGAGTGTGGGCTGGCTCCTCAGCCACCTAATTCTCCAGCTCAGCACATTAATTCAACTTACCACTGATTTTGGTACCTGCTCCATGACTGATGTTTTAGTCTAAGCAGACTAATAATGACTTAAAGAAGCAGATCTGGGAGTAGGAACAGGAAACCAGGGAATGAACTGGCCCTACGTGTCCTGATTCAAAAGTAATAATCATTGAACAATAGAAAAGGGAAACAACAGTTAGGCCATGTCATCCTCCAGAGTTACAACAGAAGGCAGCACCCAGGCCTGTGGTTTGACAATGTCAATCATCAGTAGAATTAGATATAGGAGGCAACAGCCCAAAATATGGACTGTCTTTTCTCTATAACCACTGGGCAAAATTATTTATAAATAAAACCTTCCAAATATTATTCCCAATATATATATTCTATATATACAGCAGTTTGGAAGGCCAAAAAACTGTCTTTCACTACTCCAGAAACTACTTCACACTTCTGAAGGAACTGGTTTAGGAGTGATGCATCCCCTCATGCTCTGACCAACTTCACACTTCGTTTTTTATCCAAATCTAAGTAACAGGCTTTGGGGACCTTGTCTGTATTCCTTCCTACTCAAGTCTGTTCCCATCTGCCTGATCCCCTCGGTGACTTTATAATACTTATTTTGTGTCACCACAACTCCTGCTGCCTCCCAGTCAAACTTCCCACACCGATCTCTCGAACTGCACTCTCTGCTTTTGCATCTTCACTGTCTGGATCTGCAAGTGCATGAATAAGGACTTGTTTGTGTGCACAAAATTTACTATGACCACTTTTACAATTCAAGTTCAGGCAGAGAAGAACTCTTTACACACAGCAAAGCTCCATCTCCATGGAAAATTGTCAGAAAGCATCTGATTGCAGGAATTAGGAGAAAGTTCTGTGAGAAACCTGTGGAAAGGGGTCCCTCACCCTGCTTGATTCACAGCTGGGGTTTCTCCCTGGCAGTTGAGACCGGTGATGTGAGAGGTTAGGCAAGAGTGGGAGCAGATTCCTGTGGGGCTTCACCAGCCAAATTCCTATCTAGCAAAAGGTTGCTACAGCAACTCTGAGCCTCCTGAGATACAGAAATTATTGTAATGGCTGCTGAAATGCCTCCCCACTGCTCTGAGACAGGAGAAGGAAAATCCTTCCCTCTGATACAGGAACGCTTGCCCGCTGCCACACTTCACATCAGCTCTATACAAGCACCAGGCTTCCTGAACTTGCCCAGGAGCTCATGGCTACTTTTCCCTCATTTACAAGCAATGCAAACAGAGAAATAATAAACCTAAACATCACACAACAAGGACTACAGTTCCAACACCTTTTTTTCCCATGGAGACCGTAAGAGAAAAACAAATCATATGGCAGAAGTTAATATACTGCTGAGTGGGCTGAACAGAATTTAGAAACCTGTACAAAGCCAAAATGTGTATTTTCCAGAGCAGAGTTTGTGGTTTTCAAAAACCACATAGATAGAAAAAAGCATAAACAAACCAAACCAGGACAAAACCCCTCTGAGCTTCTCAATGACTCAATGTCAGCAGGTTTTTGGCTGCCCCCAGCCTGTGCTTGTTTTCCTCTGGCATCTGTCCCGCTCACAGGTCGTTCAGTCCACTGGACTATGTAATAAATACCAGACAGAGATGATGCTTTAGACAGAACAGGAACACTTGTGACTGAAACAGGTCCTGAATCTAGAATGGGGTGGCCTGAGGACAATGGGGACATAGAAACAGCAAGTGGTGTACTCTGTAAGTGGAAAAAAACTTCACAGAACTTCTCCCATTTCCCTCCTTTTCACTTTTCAGCAACCCAGTTTGGTCTACAAGCCAAACATGAAAACAGCAGAATCACTGATCTGAAGTAGTACCTGTGCTTACCTGAAATAACTGGATGCCATTTTAAATTATTTCTTTAAAAACAGGAGTCACAGCTTTCGTACAGATGCCCAGTTTTAACCCAAGCATTACATTTTGGCCACAACAAAAGAGACCACATTTCTCTGGTTATAAATCCAGTCAAATCTATGCAGTTGCTTCCTAGCTGAATTTGGCCCAACATGCCTAAAAACCCCTTGGGGATGGCTCAATTCCAAGCATTGCACTAATCCTATCTCCTGCAGTTGCTGAATGCTGTGACATTTGGTGTCAGCATACAGCATCTGAGACTTTCTGACACAAGCTTTGTGTCATTAATACAGTATTTCATCACTTTTTTACCTTTCACCAGGTCTGTGAGCTTTTGGTTTAACACTAAAAGGCTCCAGAACAAACCCTTCTTTCAGTGTGACAAAATATCTTGCTCAAGTCTGAGAAAATTTTTCTTTTTACTTCTCTCAGTTTAGTGTCTACTGTGAAGATGATTTTCAGAGATCAAGAAAAGCATATAATGTTTAAAACTAAACATTTGTTAACCAAGGATTTCCTGGATATTTCTGCTTTCTTATTTATACTACGTCCTGGACCTTGTGAAATCACTGTTTAACTTTCAGTATTATTTATGGAAGCAAGCCTGTTACTGTTTCCAAATCTCACAGAGAACTTTCAGTTTGCAGTTTCAGTACCCAGGTGCATAGTCCTGGTTTAAATTAATCAACTAAAAAAGCAACAGAAAGTATTTAACCCTCTCACACCCTGGCTGAGTCTTCACAGGTAGGATGTTTTTCTGCCTCTAAGCTCTCTCTTTGGCTCCTGAGTGCTCAGCCCTCCTCTTCAATGACAATTTGAAATTTGGGAATGCACAGCCTTTTTAGTGCAGCAGAGGTAAACAGTAGTTTTGGGGCATTTCTGTAGTGCACAGAGAGATCCGAAATATTGCTCCCTTGGTTAGAGAGATAAAATACCAAAGCATGGAGAGAGATTCTAGGAAATGAACAAATTTTATGAAGCTTTGCATGCTGCCACTATTGATCAAAACTCTTCAATCCACAGTAGAAAGAGGCAGACAATGAGACATAATGATTCAGTGCACTGGATGTGTGATAAATCACTATCAACTTCTGTGCTGTCAGTGTGACTACTCTGACTTAACAGCCACAAGGAAAAAAAATCCACTTCAAGTGGGACCCTCCTCAGCACATGGACCTGGATTTGCAGGCTGTAGCACCGTGTGCTGTCACTCACAGCTGCAGAAACCAAGTGCAGAGAGCTGTAAAATGTGAGCAAGTCAGAAATCAAAGTTTTACATTCACTTGCATGGGTAGAAGTGACTGTGCCTATGGAAAATTCACGTGGCTGCTCCAAGCAAGGCTGGTAATGGTTGCACAATGTGGACTATAATGGCAAGGATGAGAGAGAGCAATAATAAGTAACTAATTTAAAACCCTGCTCAGGTGCTGCCTTACCTTCCAGTCCTCTTGCTGACTCCTGTAGCTTTGTCACATGGCAGAAGACACCCAGGATCATTGCTCAGGCTTCAGCACCTCACCAGCACTGGGTAAATCCTCTCAGGAGGCTGCTGGGATGACACACGGAGGCTGCAGTCTGGTGATGGTAGAAGGGTGGAATATTGTTGGTTCCCAATGTTGTTGTTTTTCTTTTAAACCTGGGGAAATGCATCCCTAAGTCTTTATTTAAAAGAGAAAATATTAAGACTTCAAAATCAAGCACACAGTGAAATCAGAAAATTTCAGTGCTAGAAAAAGAAGCCAGGAGTCTTGTAATTAAAGATTCCTTTAGGGCATATGCATGGAAAGGCAACCTTTATTCTGGCATTTTCTAACTTCAGTGTACTTGCAAATTATGCATATTTTGGCAAAGATTTTGTATCTGTAAAATGTATATATTATATATAGAACTGAATTAATCTCTGATATATTTTTGCCTCATAAATACAGTTTCCTGTTTCCATGCTCACATCTACAGCATTAACATATTCACATGTCAGCTGCTGGATTTATACTTGATAATCCAGAAGCTGAGACTGGACGTGCTCAGCCTCTCCAAATTTCAGTCTTATCTAGCATTTTTTCTAAGTCACCCAGATAAATTATCTCAATGTCCTGGTAAAGTGATTCTCTTGTCCAGAGGCTCTGGAGAGCTCCAATTTTTTTTTCCACATCTGACATACAATTATGAGTTCAAGTGCTAAGACTGATGAACAGAATTTTTCTTCTTTTTCACTGATGTAATTGTTGAGAATGTGTAACGTTGTACCAAGAATTTCTAAATAAAAGTAGTTTTTAAAACACTGTGTTAGCAAGAGTGTAGCAAATTTATTTCAGTGTGCAACAAGCCACATGATGAAAAAAGCAACACGGTGAATCTGAAAATAATCTTCCTGTAGAATTAGAACAGTGGAAGAAAGGCTAGAGAAGGAGAGACACACTAATTCATCTTCTTGCAAATAATATAAGAATGTGACATATTCATTTGTGCTTGAACAGATTATTTCATTCCCCAGGAAAAAAAAAAATTCTATACTTTTCCCCCCATAAATTAAATAAATGAGCTAACAAATTATAAAAGAAAAAAGAACATATTTAACTTTTATTGCACTCAAAATCTGAGTTATACACATGGTTCATTTTCATTCATGTCCTCTTTCTGTAATATAAATGTTCTGCAAAAGCAGCAAAACTGCTCTTTGCTGCTGCCTTCAAGTTTCTCTGTGTATTCTGCAAACATTTCAGTCCAATTTAATTCAGTGAAAACGGGGGCACACAGAGTAAGGCACTGAGGCCTCTGTTGGACCCAGGAGCCGAGCACAGAGCCTTCAGTTTCCATCTGCACACCCATCCCATGGCCCTCTTCCCTCTTTCCTGCCTAGGTATACTTTCAGGGACAAGAAAAGCAGAGCACGAAGCATCCTCTGATGGGCTCAGAGAGCAGATGTGCCCACTGAAAACACTCCAGATGCCAAGAATACAAACCACATTCAGATCAGGAAATCCTGACTGCCTCCAGGGAGGGGTTAATGAAGGGTAAGTGTGTACATTTGCAGTTTGTTGCTCAGACAGCACTTCCTTATGACAATATGCATTACTTAACCTGCAAAGGTCAATGGATTGCTCTTTAGTTCCTTCCAAATGCCTGTGCAATGAACTTTGTCACTTTTAATACACATTTCTCTGCAAAGAACTGGTGGTACAGGTTTGAGGCTTAAAATGCCTCTTTAGCTGCAAACACCTTTCACTGCACTGTATTTCCACACTCCCCACACAGCTTTAGAACTGTCAGGCCTCAGCAGAGACTCCCCTGTAGTCTCACTCTCAATTTGCACAGAACCTTGCACAAGCTAAGCAAGAAGGAGTACAATTAATAATTTCCTTTTAATCCGCTTGCAATATAAACAACCAGCCAAAGTATTGAACGCGCAACACAAGTGCAAAGAGATGTAGGAAAACTGAGATATGTTATCAACCTGCAGTGTGGCCATGGTTAACAGCAGATTGGGGGAGCAACTTACTCTGCATTAGATCACTTAAATAGAAAGAAGTGGAAATATTGCAGGTCAATAGCTTTTCCAAACTGCATAAATGCCCAGAGAATGGTATGAATGAGCACAGCCCTAATCCTGGGACCTCAAGCACACAGCTGCTGCTCCCCTTTCCCCCATGTGGTGCTCCACTGGAAGCAGGCGTGGTGGTGTGGATACCCCGAGCCCCAGGTTTGGGATATATTCCGACCCAGTGTGGATAGTTGGAATAGCACTAGAAATCTCCATGCAGCACCAGGACAGCAGGGTTTAACTTAGCAGGTAGTGGAATGCACAAGCACAGCACAGAGACAAGACTGGGGAATTAGGCTGCTGGCAAGTAGCAGCTGAAAGCTGATTGAATACAACAGATTGGGCTTTCAGACTGGACAGATAGGCAGCAGCTATTTAAATGGAGTATTAACAGTTTTGCTCTTAATTATTTCCAAATCTTCCAGCTAATGCAAATCAGCACGACATGTATCTTGGCCTCAATTAATTATTTGTTGTTCCTGGGTGAATGCAGTTAAAAGAAAGCTGAGTGGTTTGTTGAGAATTTCTACCTCTGTAAAATCGTCCTCTTAAGTGTTTGGCTTACTTCTGCAAGCAGCTGTCATGTAAGTAACTGAATCTATACCTCACAAAAATGGTCACTTTCTCCGTTTCAAGTGGAATTTCTTTCTGAAATGACACTGCTCTGCAAGGCAACAAATGGTCACCACTCTGCCCAGTGGCAGGTGGAAGGCCATGGAACTCCAGAGCTAAATATGGAAACTCTATGCTTTCAGAAAAGGGAGACTCCTTGTCTTGCCTATCTTGCATCTTACTTTTTGGTCTGGGAGGAACTGACATTGAGGCATTTCTATATCTGGAACAACTTTTTCTAGAATTTTCTGGAAGTATTTATTAGGAAATTTTATCTCAGATCCTTGCATAGTTAGTCATGTGAAAGCCACAACAGCTGGTTTACACCTCAAAGAAGAAACAATTACTAATAAAAATGTCAAACCCCTCCCAAACATCTCTGAAATAAGAGAATGACCTTCCAAAATATGTTTGAACAGACTGCTTTAATGCAGCTATTTCCACAAGAGCTCTGTTTTCATATCTGCACTTTCTGCACATCCTCCTTAATACACGTTTTGTATAGAATACCTGGGATCTATCATCAATACTAATCCAATATGGGTCCAGACACACAACAGCACTTGTGACAGATGGGACAGAATGTCCCACATGACATTTATTCAGCTTTTGAGAGGACAGACATATAAAGATTATGGTAGCATAAAGTAAAAAAGGTTCATGAAGCCAACACATGGTCCAGCGCATGGAGTGCTGACTGGCACAAAGCCAACCCATCCCAAAATCTGTCATGTATTTTTACTGTCATGGTGAAGTTATAGCCCGAGATTTTTATATTCTCTTCATCAAAAAAAAAAAAAATTCCAAAAAACCCAACCCAAAAAAACCCCCCAAAAAACCCCCAAAAAACCCCAATCAAACAAAAAACAAACCAACCCCCAAACCCCCTCAATTTCTGCTTGTTATTTCATTACACTTAGGAGAACAAAAACATCCTCTCATTGAATTGAAGTGAGAATGAATTTAACTGAGCCTCTTTGCTAATCAGAATAATTGAATTGATGCTTCTTTGAGCCAAAACAGCAAAAGAAAAAAGGTACTGGTACTGCTTTGGTGTATAATGGCTTTCAGACCTCTTGTTTGGATGATTCAGAAGGAATTAAAATGTACAGAAAGAGTAACAAAACCCAGTCTTGTGCCAGCCAGGATCAAACAAAAGGATTAACTGGTATGTCATGGTTTCCAGTGGCAACCACAGTTTTTCTAACAAGAATTATTAATGGATAGGAGATTAGGGGTTTGATTTTAAAAAATTGGATATCACATTTAGTAAGAGTTGAGATGAGCTGCATACATCCCATGCCACACGGAAAGACATCTCTTTCCTATCAGCCAAAATGTCTGTACAGAAAAAAACGTAGAAGCCACAGAAGTTCTTCATGGCTACAGAACATCATATCCAGCATAAAATGATTATAAAATGCCCCTAATTCCAGTACTTTGAGACCTTAACAGGTATCACAAAACCACCCTAAAATTGTCTCAACATATGAGAATATTAAATGCTCCAAGTTTTCTCATGGAAGATGAGCATCCCCAGGCTTTGAAGGAATACCTGCCAGATTCCCATGGCTTGGTGATTGGACATTTTTTTTTCAAAGTGGTGCTTGCCTTTAAAGATCAGTTTAATCAGTGGAGATCTTTCAGCTTTGCAGAGCAGCAGGGAGTTCTGCACAGCAAATATGAATTAGCAAATCCACTTATCCCTTCCTACAGTTGTCACAAACAGGTGCTACGTGAACACAGGCCAGAAACAATTCATGTCTTTACCACTCTCTATGAGATTTTCATTTGTCTTCCTTCTCAGTTTTTTTCTGTGACACTTGAAATGAATAGACTCTCATATCTGCAAGGAAATCAGCTTCACATTTGGGAATGGGACATGAACTGAACACACTGCCCCTAGGCTCAGGCCTGAAGGAATTTCAAGTGTGCAGAGATGGAATATGCAAAGATAGGAATATGCAAAGACAGAAATAGGAGGTGGTTTAACCCAGCAGGCAGCTAAACACCACGCAGCCCCTCACACCACTCTACACCAGCTACTGGGAGGAAAATCAACTCTATCCCAGGCAACACCAGGACAGAGGAACATGGTGATACTGCTACTGTGAGAAGGGAAGTGCATTTTTAGATTGGGGAGGCAGAGGTGCATGTAAAATGATGTGATTTGCTTCTCCCTCCCTTTGCACAGGTCTAAAGAGCTCCACAAGTGTTGTTCCAGTCCAGTGCTGCCACAAACTCCCCAGGTGAAGGCAGCACCAGCCAGCAGTGGAGTAGCAAGAATGCTTGTTGTGTTCTTTCAGCGCTGCAGAATTTCTGGCTGCCACACCTAAATTATTCCTGGAGTACCTGGTGCTCCTCCTCCCACTCCTGCATGGCTGACTGGAGCTACAATGTGGCCCTAATTTTGTGGCAAGTCTCAACAAGAACAGTAAACAGTCCACAGCATTCCTGGCACACACAGCAGATGGGAGCAACAATTGTCTTTTAGCAGTTGCCATCCAGAAGAGACAGAATATACTTTCCAGTTAGGAATTCTGGATAAAAGCAATGAACCCCAGACAGACAATTTGTACTGTACCTTCCATTTCAGCCAGAGATTCTTGAATTTGCAGTCAGAATACGGCAGGACAATGTCTGATGATGCTTTTGCTTTCTCTTTCAATCCAAGCTTCTTTTCACTACTCCTTTGAAGGCAACATTACACAAATGTGTCCAAAAAGCACAGAGTGGTGCTGTACGTTTTTCACATTTCCAGCAAGAAAATCTGATTATTTAATTTTTCATTTTATTTAGTCATCCTCTGATATCTCCTGTTTATCTCTTTGCCTGTCTATCACTATACTGTAACTGAATTTTGTTACTAAATGCCATTAGTAAGGCAGAGATATGAAGTGCTTACCCACAACATGCCAGTGTTAGAATTAGAACAGTATTTCTCAAAATTCTAATCTATTGTTGGTTAAGAAAAAAGTCAGAATCTTCATCTACTATGGATTCTAAACATTATTTCGCCCAGTTCAAAGATCCTGTATTTTGTCTCCAGCTGGCTTTTCCTTAGAGCTATACAGTTGGAGCACAAAAGTGCTCTGAAATGTCCCAACTGAATTTCAAATGAATATCAGAAATAGGCAAGGATATACATGATACATGCAGAATATGTGTCTAGGGAAATCACAGAAGATCTAGTTTCCACTAGTTGGTTATACATAAATTATTTAGGCAGTAAGCCTGTTGATTAGCTGGAGGCAAAGATATCTATTTTAGGTGTACTTATGGTCAGGATTAACTCATGAAACTTGGATGGCATTGCCCATAAAATGGCTAAAATAATTTCAGCAACCTCATGTGAAAATTAGATATTGTCTTTTTTAGCACTTTTTAAATTTTTAAAATTATTTTTTACTTTGACTTAACAAATAGGACATGATTTTTGAAAATCGTGTGATAAATGTCTTACAAAACCACACTAGAAACTATTTAGGGTGACAGGAGAAGAAAGAGGACTGGGAGCCAGGAGACCATTTCTATTTCTAGTTCTGCCATAGACTGTGTGACTGTGACTTTGAACCTCAGCTCCCGTTTTTGTGAAATGGGGATGACAATCCTGTTCTCTCAGGGATATTCTATAACATAATTTTCATTTTTTTAAGGTTTATGAAATGCTTGAGACCCTTGATTAGAAGCTGCAAATGCAAATAATCAAGTGAGAGTAACCACAGTACAGCATTACTATTATTATTGTTAATAATAATAATAATAGTTAATGTAATTAATATCAAATTATAATATATTTTGTCATTGTTCTGACTAAAAGCCCAACCTGCACAAAGCAGGAAAATCACTGTAGCTCACTTCTAGGAACAAGAATGCTGCCGGCAGAGTTTCAACATGGGAGTAGAAAAGAATTCTTTAAGTTCTCCATCTGAGCAATTGTAGGTGGTAAAAATGAATATCTTTTCAATAATGCTTTGTGACATGGGAGCAGAAGCAGCTTTAAGAGCGTAACGGTATTTTTAAAATATGACTCAGGGGAGGTTTTCTTTTTCTAACAGAACTGGGGGAAAAAAAAACCACCCAGGAGTTAAACAATCTTTTAGAAACCCAAAACCTTGAAATAGAACAAGAACTGTAGGTCAGGATAATTTGAGTTCACATGCAACACCATTGACATATAATAAATCTATGCATAAAAAAGCAGAAAAACACAGATGTCTTATATGGGAAGCATTGAGTTCTGACAGATAAACTGTAAAAATTTCTGTTTCATGAGTGACCAAAACCTACCACAGGTAATTTGGGATCTTAAACCCCCTTCGAAAAGCTGTCATTTCTGTGAAATACCCAGATAGATTGTATTAAGTGGTAGAAATGAGGTGAGGAAATGGAAGCATAGGAGATCAATATAACATTTATTCCACTAACAAAAAACATGTTCAGGTTTGGTTAGAGTCACATTAATAGAGAATGAAGGCAGTCCAGCAGGTTCTTTTTTCCTCCTGAATAGCCCATGTTAGGAAGCATTTGTGAAAACCTTAGCAAGGTAGGGGAAGGTGACAGACACACCGTACCCACTAATCTTACCACAAAAATATTGCCTTTTAAAAACCACAACCCATGTGGATTGTGGGTTACACAAATTTCTAAGGGTTCAGACTGGAAGACTTTAACTGGTAAACCAAAAAGAGCACTTGCTTTCAATCCCTCATTTTATCTTATTTCATGACAGAGAGGAAAAGTCACCTCAGAAGAATTTCATATTAAATAGCACTTTGGCAATTCTATTTAATATACCCCATAACCAATAGAAGAGCTTGTTTGATGGCATATGAGAATTTGATCAGTGTCTGAAAACTGAAGCGTGCTGTTTCACTGTATTACTAATAACTACCTGTGAGTTTGGAGGAAATTCTCCACAAGAAACACAGAAACTTCAATGTGTGTCATATCACAAAGTGTCACATGTCTAAGAAGAGTGGCAGTCATGTGCCATTAGTCCCAAACAAGACCTGAAAATTGAGTCATTTCTATGAGTAAGAAAAGCTGTTGAATCTTACATTATTGCTACTCACCTAGATGGAGTGCACCTCCATGTCTTCCTTTCAATCTTGGAAAGTCAGAGAGAGTTTTCCTTGTGATTCAGCAAATACAGGGAATGACAGAAGACTGTGGCATGGTAGAATTGTTCGTGGTGCCGTGCAACAGCTCCAGAAAAAGGGAAATATTTATTGTTGTACAAACACTGCTGCTGATAGGGTCAAGGGAATAAAAAACCAAAGAAGTTTTAAAAACAAGTAATTCACATAGTTCACCTAAACCAGAATTTTACTGTACAAAGCCTGAGTAACTTTTTGCTCAGAAAGTGGTGGCCCATGACCACCACTGAAGTAATCCAACTTTCTATTGCACAATTGAGTGCACCCTGTCTAGCACTGTGAAGTTCTACAGGTAAGGACTACACAGCATGACCACAGCTATGACACCCCATCACCTTGTTACAGATGTGAAATACAGGGCAATTCTGTAACAAACAACAAACTACCATTTCATAAACATTGTTCTTGGCCATGCAGCCCCCAACAAGCTTGGTAGTATCCCCAGCCCCATCTACAGAGGACAAAACTGAGATCCAGAAGCCCACAAGGAATATTTACACAAGGAAAAAAAAAACGGCAGAGAGCTGCCAAATTAATCAGAATTAGACCATAATTAGATGGAAAAATCAGGTCAGGATGAGATAAGAATTCAAATCATGTGGGCACCAACCAGTGCTTTATTTCTAAAGTTGTTGTGCATTTTTTAAAATAACAGTCCAGCTGATTTCTTTTCCAGGGAACTGACTCACCATCAAAATAAGGAGAAATTATTTTTTCAGATATGGATAATGGACCTTGATTCTGATAAAATGTTTCTCTCTCCCATACTCCTAGATCTCATACTTAAGCCAGCAAGGGATACACAGATTTTTCCAAGCAGGGAAATGGAGATTATTGTGGCAAATATTCAGATGGAGTCTTCGGAGATGAACCAAATGACCATGAATAGGATATAGAAATAAAATCAATAATCTACCAAGCCAAACTGTGATCTCTCATAGTTACTGTCACTGAGATCAGACTCTGTCTCGCTGCCTCTTTTACACTTCCAAGGCAGCAAGGAGTTGCTTTGTGCAGGAACAGAGATCCAATTCTAGAAATCTCCCAGCAGCAACACCATCCTCTGTGTTCACAGTCTCTCAGGCTCAGTAGAAGTCAAATTCTACCTGCTGCTGGTACAGGAATGCACATTGCCTAGGGATAAAAATTATTCAGAATAAACTCATATTATCTTAATCAACATTCAAACTCACATTTTATAAGTGTTTTCTTTGCTGGGTTTGTGTGACTGTTTCATCTCAGTATTTTCTGCATTTTGCTGTTTAATCTATAAGCTTCTTAAAGGGGGGGAGAGGAAAAAAAAAAAAAAACCTTGACATAATACCATGAATTCAAACAGCAATCTGACTGGAAAAAAATAGTTACTATATTTAAACTGCATTATCCTGTGACAGAACTGCAGATTTAAAACCTTTCCACTTTGATACAGCACTTTTGCAGCATTTTAATATGCCTGAGTAGATTTCAACTGGCTGAAACATTTTAGTAACTGTAATTTCAGAGGAATAAAATAGTACCGTAGGAGGAAGAAACAATGCCCCCATTTGTCACTCATGAAGACTTGTATTTGAAATCAGCCAGGGTGATGAGAGCAATGAGTTTGGTGGTCTCAACATAAGCCCCATTAGGCAATTAGCCAGTCTGCAAATATCAGGACATAATCTGGCACAATTAAGCAGAATATTCTCACTTTGTCTATGTTCACTGAAAGAGACCCTATTGCAGGTCAGCATTCATGTATATTGGCTCAACAACTGGCATTTTTTGTTGTGCTCTCCCAAGCTGAGTTTAGCTCCACTCAAAACTATTAATCTTGTTTGATAATTGAGCTACAAAACATATGTGTTTGTGTACAGCAAGAGACAATTCACATTACGACCAGTAACTCTGCTGTGAATCTGCTTTGCAGCAGTAGGGATGACTTAATGTTATTGCAATTTGAAGGAAAGCATCCTGCAGTCCTCTCTCAGGCCAGATTCCCATTTACTTCAATTAGTAAGCATTACAGGAACTGTTTTAATGCTGCTGCCTGATGTGTTGGCTGCTTCTTCTTAATATATTACAGTGAAAAAAGATAGTAGCCAAATGTGCAAATATATACTTCCATTATGTGAATGGAATTTCAACAAGGCCAAAACTGCCCCATTTTGTTGTGTTTCTTTCCCAGGTACCACTCTGAGGGGTTCCACTCTAAGAACAAACTGCAACTTTGCAGCAGCAAAATTAATTTATTTCCTTCCTTAAAGACGGAGAATGTAAACCTCTCTGCACCTGCTGGAAGCATGAATTGCCTGGAAGCTTTCATGGGCTCGTTTACTTCAGGCAGAGCTGAGGTGCTGTCATATTGATTTGGGTCAAAATAACCATCTTTAGATAACCATCTCCTTTAGATAACCATCTCCTTTAAGAGGCAAGACAAATGTCATGGAAAGCGTGATGAATCCTTGCAGAGAGATGGGAAACAACACTGATTTCAACTCACAATTCTAAATTTGTATGATCTCAAGTGATGCCAAATTTAGCAGGTACTGCTTCTGCTGCAGTGTCTACATGGGTATTTGTAGCTCATTCTGCACTGTGCTGTCTAGACCATGAATTGTATCTGCAAATGTTTTTCAAATGTGTAGCTGTCAGAGGATTTGGAAGGTATCACCTGCAAAAGAATCCTCACTGGCCAGCAGCGGTGGTCCTGCACTTCTAGGGAAAGACAGGGAAAGGACTGTGAAGGAAATGTGAGGTTATTCTGCTCTGGAAGAGAAAGAACTGTAGAAAAGTCCTTAATTCAGTCACTCTTCTCTCAAAATTCACTGAGCCATAACAGAACACGTGACAGAAATAAACACAGGCAGAGGACTGTGCTTCCAGATTCTCTCCAGATTTTATATAGGGTGGAAAAAAGGGGGAAGAATCAAATTCTCTGTACTGAATGGATGAGAGAGAAACAACGAATGGGAGTTGTCAAACTGTAGCTGAACTAGTGAACCCCAGACAATGCCAAGAGTTCTCCAGGATTTGCTAGAATTCAGGCTCTGTTTGCCTTCCTAGCAGCATTTCCTCCTGTTAACAAGTTAGATAGAAAGAGCACAGTATCTACTTTTTTTTACCCTCTGCCAAGATCTAATTGCATGTGCCATGCCTCTGGTGTGCTTAAAATAATTTTCCATAAGGCCTTTAGGAAGCAGGCACAAAAAGGAAACCAAGAATGACACAGGAAATGTAACACAGGGAGAAATGATATGAAACATGGCCTTGGTTTCTTACTAGTAGCATTTTGTTTTGAAAATTGATAGAGATGCTTAATTGTAATACTTTAAAATAGTAAGAAAATGAAAGGCAGGACTTTCAAGTCCTTTACACATGCATTTGTATATGAAGGCTAGTAAATAAGGTTGTGTGTACAAATATTGCTTGGTAAATGTATTTTTACAAAAAACTTATACATAATGCAGGTTTTATTAATGTGGCAGAAGGGAAGAAACTACTCTTAGAGATACACTGAGCTGTTGGTGAAATACATTAATTCAAGTAGCTGGCATTATTCCATATAGAATTATTGTGGAAATCATGTATTTTTAATGTTGCATATTCATATATATATATGTTTTTGGGATGGTGGCATCATGGCTATATCAAGAAAACTATTCATCATCACCATATCAAGAAAACTATTATAACTGGTTAAGAAATTACAGTAAACTGCATAAACTACCTGTCATGCTGACATCCTTCACCTCTGTAACAGGCTAAGTCTATTTAGTTGTAGTGTGAGGTATGAAAAGCAACATAACTGTACTGATGCAACATTTGGCCATGCTGATTAATCCTGCTGATAAGCAAGACGAAATTAATATGGGCATGGCATGGAATAAGTAATTGCCTTACCTGAACTAGGTCATCAGATCTAGCTCAGGAACTTTCATTCAACTGCCCTGTGAAGTGTGGGCTGTCAAGTTATCCTACCTTGGACCTTGGCCACTCACAGAGGAGTCTTTTAGAGCAGTTGTACTTTCGTTAGAAAGGATATAGGGCCACATGTACCCTAGAACACCGTAATTTTATATGGGCTGTCCCCTCTCCATCCCTCTTCCAGCACAGAGGTAAGACTAAGATATTTCATTCCAGATCAGACACGCAGTTTCTTATAGCGTGGTGCCGTGGGTGGTTTATAAGTGGTGGAAATGCAGATTGTATGTAGGATCTGCATTTATGTAAGCCAGCACACATGTAGGGATCAGCTTTGGTGTTTGCACACGCATACGTACACAAGAACATCGCTCGGAACCAAGTTTTAAAGGTGTTTATGCTGTGTGCTGAGCTGCTTGCTGTGTTGTGCGTGTGTGTTGCAGGTGTATTAATGTCACTTGGCGCCGATTTCTCTCTGGTTTGTGTTCACTTAAGTCCCCATAAATTACTGGGTGGGATTGGACGGATCAGTCAGTTTTCTGTGTTCTCTATCGGTTCCTGTGCCAGAGCCGAGATACAGCGCTGAGGAGAGTTGGTACCTCACCTCACACCCGCGCTGAAATCACAGCGCGCAGTTTATTCCTCCTCACGTTATCGCCGGGGCTGAGTGTGCTGTCACTGGGATGTGTGCGACGGCAGCTGGGGACACTGCTCGGTGCCAGCACAGGGCAGGAGTGACCCCCGCCACAGCACCGAGGGACACGGCCCTCACCTCTGCACACTCGTGAGGGATGAGGCTCCTGTCACGACACAGGCTGGTGCAGCCCCACAGAGTCTTGAGGGTTGGAAGGGACCCCTGATAACACCCACTCCAACCCTCAGCCAAGGCAGGGTGACACAGGAAGGCGCCCAGGTGGGTTTGGAATGTCTCCAGAGAGGGATAATCCACGGCCTCCCCGTGTGAGCCTCACCCTCACGCTCTGACTGAATGATGCCCCTGTCGCGACAGAGCGCGCCAGCCCCACAGTCAACTTTTGACCGCATGATGCTCTGAGGTGGGGGGTCAACCCCACACTCACCCCTGGACTGGATGAGGCTCCTATCACGACAGGGTGAGGGCAGTGCTCACAGGACGGCTGGCACTCCTTTCGAGACACGCTCCGGTGCAGCTCCGCGCCACCCTCCCGCCCCAAGACGGTTATGGCGGGCAGCTCCCCTCAGGCCGCCCCGCTCCCCCTCACCGCGGGCTGAGGCCGGGACAAGGGCGGTTCGCGCCGGGGCAGCGGGGGCGGGAAAGCGACCACCGCACCTGCGGGGTTGTCCCCGTGAGCAGCGGAAGCGGCGCCACCGCCGCGTGAGGCGCAGCCGCCGCCGGGCCCCGGGCGGGAGCACGGGCGGCAGCGAGACCGCGCTGCGCAGGGGCCGCGCCGCATCCATCGCCTCCGCCCCGCGGGAGGGACCGCCCGGATGCCCGCCCCGCGCCCCGGCCCCGCCAATGAGCGGCGTCCACATGCCGTGGCTGCGAGAGAGCACCGGGCGGCCCCCGAGTTACATTAGAGCCGCCGCCGCCGCTGCGCGACCGGAGCGAGCGGAGGCAGCGGCGGGGGCCGGGGGGGCCGCGGC
>VXAC01006773.1:124946-187334 GCA_013399225.1 Rhipidura dahli
GGGTGGGTTTTTTTTTTTTTTTTTTTTTTTTTTTTTAGGGCTGCTTTCCCTATCTTTTTTTTTATTTTTTAATTTTTTTCCTGCCCCTCCCGGCCTCCTCCGCGAAGAGAGAGGTGTGCTCGGGCTCCTCTGCTGCGAGAGAGGGTCTATGGTGATAGCACGGGGGTGGTGAGGGCTGAGGAGGGGTCTCGCCGCCGCCCCCGCCGCCGCTGAGGAGGAGGAGAGGGAGGAGGAAGAGGCGACGCACGGCACCATTTGCTGCTCCCTGCCCCAGCCATGGAGAACGCGCACACAAAGACTGTGGAGGAAGTTTTGGCTTATTTCGGCGTCAACGAGAGCACCGGGCTCAGCCTCGAGCAAGTGAAGAAGCTGAAGGAGAAATGGGGCTCCAACGGTAGGTGAGGCAGCCCCGCCGCGGGGATGCTGCCGCCGGCGCTCGCCCTCTTCCCCCTCTGCTCCCTTTCCAAGTCCTCTCTCTTCTCCCTCATCCTTGCTGGGGCCCTGTGCGAGGCCTAACGCGTGAGCACTGGCAAAGCCGGCATCTCTTCCAGGACCCGGAATAGGAGCGAGGGAGAGAAGATGGCTGACTTGAACTCCACCTCGTGGGTTTCTTTCAATCCCGAGCTCGCAGGGCTGCTCCGGGTAGGAGGGTGTCACCTCCGTTCCCTTTCACCCTAACGGTGGGAAACGTTCTTCCATTCTGAAATGAAGCGCTTTGAGGTTTAGGATTTGCCTTTTGTTTTTTTTTTGGTTTTTTTTTTTTTTGCCCGTCTTGACCTTCATTTTCCCCAGCTTTTTAGCGCCTTTCAACCCCTTATTTTGTATTCTTCTCTCCAGTCGGGACACAAAATGCAGTCGATTTTTTTAATCCTTGCTGCTTGGCTGTCCTTGTCCCTTCTGAACTCCCTTGCCGTTGTGTAAAAATGAAAATCTATGAGAAGATTACACGGTGGAGGTGGTTTTTTAGCTTTCACGCTGCTTTTATGCCCCTTGGATTCCTAAATCTAGTTTCAGGGACATAAAGGGGAGAGCAGAAATAAAGACATTCCCTTAAAATGGAGGACAGAATCTGAAATATTTCAAACCAAGTTTGATGGTTTGTGGTTTTTTTAAGTGAATGGAGGAAAAGCTTTGTCAGAAAGCATTTGAAAAGCGTTTTGAGCCTTTGACCCTTTGTGTGCAGCAACAGCAGAAGTCCCACAGCTGGCTGGAGTGATGACTTGGCTGAATTATAACCCTTGGCACATTCCCGTGAACCTTTATGTGTCTTAAAATGCAAAACTCTCAGGCCCATTCACATACTCTGGTGAAAAGAGCCGCCTTAGTGGGGCTTTCAGTATGTCTGTCATATCCAACCCAGCTGAGTGTGCAATTCAGGAAGAATATCTGGTGTGGATGCCTGATAATGCTCTAATGTGTTTCTTCGATGATTTCTTTTCTCTGACATGCTTCCTGGAAAAATCTTCCACTGACAGAGCTACCGGCTGAGGAAGGTGAGCATGGTTATGAAATCTTTTGCTAATTCCTGTTGATAATTCATTTTTTTTAAATGTACATGGCTCAATGACTTTGTTACATATTGCAGGAAAAACCTTACTCGAGCTTGTGATTGAACAATTTGAAGACTTACTAGTTAGAATTTTGTTGCTGGCTGCTTGCATATCTTTTGTAAGTATGATTTACTTATTTATTTTTTATTTCCTAGGGTTTTGTATGGCAGTGACATGTTCCAATGTATGTGAACTGTACATACTGAAATTATTCTTTCTCGCTGGGTAGAAGTATAAGATGCAAGATTGCTGCCTCTTAAATTAGTTCCTTGTGACGAGGTTTCTGTATGCTAGCCAACAAAAATTTCAGGGAGTCTTTCATTGCATGAGTCATAAGTACATAACTACAGTAGACAGGTATTTTAAAAAGTGCTTTTCATTCAACCCAGTTTGCTTATTTGAGGTGGGATTTCCCAATGCTGCTGTTGGCTTTGAAAACTAACCTTGAGTAAGTAAGCGTTTAACTGGACATTCTTCTTGCCTTTGGGTTAATCTTTATCAAGCGCGATGTATAATCATTGGAAGACATTTTTGGATGCAATGCAGACTGTAAATAGAATCTACATGGTGAATATTCCAGTTGCCTTCCTTTCCTGATAATAGCAAGGTGACAGTTGTTGCTTTTGACAGTGACAAGAATGTTGACGGCTGTGATGGCACCATTGGTTGACCAAATTTGGTAACTGACCTTTGGATAGTCAAGTCATTAAATGGACATCTTGCTTTGCATACACGACTGAAAAAACAAGAACATTTTAAACTTTTTTTTTTCTAAAAAAAGCACGATTAGGCAATCTTCTTACATTATGTGTAAAGCCTATGTGCTTGCTGAAAAACTGGAAAATGGAGTGAAGGCTCAGTAGGGAAGAAACGAAGGCTGTATTTTTTGGGGAGCTGGACAACAGAAACAAAAGCTTGCAGAATATTAAATTGTTTAGGTAGGGAGTAAAAGTTTACAGTAGACTTCGCCCTGGAGTTGTAATGAACTACTTGAAAAAAAAATGCTGCAGCTCTTGGGGGGAGTGGAAATTGTGGTGACTCTTTAGCTAAGGGCAAGCTAATTAGGATGGGCAGAGAAGAATGTGCTCTGGAGCTGCTGTGTGTGGTGGGGGAAGGGTTGCCCTGGTGCTGCAGTTTGTGCTGTGCTGGGGATCAGCTCTCCCCACACCGACACCTTCCAAAGGGCTCTGGCTTTGGGTCTGTAATTCACCAGTACCAGCTGAGCAGTGACTGGTTCTATCAATCTTGACCATGGAGACAGATGTGCTTCACCCACTCCTCTGTTTCCTGGAGAGGAAATCAGGCTGGCTATTGAAAATCGAATAAAAAGTCATTCAAAAGCTTTTTTATTTTTCTTCCCTCCTCTTTCCCCTTTTCCTCCTGGAGGGTGAGAAGGGGATGTCTTTTTGTTCCTGGAAAGTCAGGAGTGTTTCTATCATCTCATGAGACAAATGACAGCACAGAAGTTTGTTAGCCTTCTGTGCCAAAGTACATTAGTTGTTTTTATTATAAACAAGTAAGTGAAAAATCAGATTCACCGAACTAAAGCTTTCATTGCTGAGTCTGAGTAAGTATGAGACCAGACTGACAGAGGTCATAGAACATACACTGCTGAATCCTCTTGGAAAACTTGATTAGTAGCTGAATTCAGTTGCTTTTTTCAGTATGGTTAATTTTCCTATCTAATTAAGAGGAGACTGTATTCTAATGGAGTGTGGGATAGATCTGGGTTCTCTGCTGCTGTGCAGCTGATATGGTACATGACCTTGGGCTACTACTCTGCCTTTTCTGTCTCCTATTTTAGTGTTACAGAGGCACACTAAATTGATGTTAGAAGTAAAGATTTTTCTCTGATGAAAAGTAAAAAAAACCCTAGATTTATATTTTAATTTTGGTACTTTAAAAGCTCTTCCCCTTTGTGTTTGTTTCTGGTGTTTTCTTTGCTCAGAAGGTGATCATGTTGTCTGTTTTTCTTAGGTTTTAACACTTTTTCTTGATGAAAGCATAATACAGACTTTCATAGTAGCTGCAAAGCACCGTTGGATATGTTGATACAAGGATTGCATTACTGCAAAAATAGGATGTAATTACATCACCTAAATTCTGGTGTTCTTTACCAGCTGCATATTGTCAATCGAGAAAAATTAAGATTCACGTATGAGAGAGA
Organism: Rhipidura dahli; assembly: GCA_013399225.1. NCBI lineage: Eukaryota > Metazoa > Chordata > Aves > Passeriformes > Rhipiduridae > Rhipidura > Rhipidura dahli. The sequence goes on from VXAC01006773.1 coordinate 128,664, forward strand.
GGATCTTGGAAGTATATAGATCGTTTTTTTGGTGTTGAGAGAGTTTTTATGGTGGTTATGTTGCAGTCATAAATCATATTAATTTATTGCTGTTAGAACTGCCTGCGCAGTAACACTTGTCCTGTAGCACTGAGACCTGCCTTAGGTTTTGTGCAGAAACCTCCCTTCTTATACAGAGTATAAACTTCTGTGTTCAGAGTGCCTTTTGTGCCCTCTGCTCCCACACTCCTGTCAGGTACGTGTCAGTAAAATAACTCAGAGCAGCAGCTCAATCTGTGTCACCCAGGCTGATTGCCGGGGTCAGATGCTGCATGTTTGTGGGCTGTGGATCCTGTGTCCTACATTCCAGGTCAGAACTGCTGTAAGAGATGTGCCTGGTTAGTGAAAGCCCTAAGTATGGCTTTTGAAGAGAAACAGCATAAATAATTTCTGATGGTGAGTAAATGGATCTGTGAATAGACTTGTCTCGGTCTTGTGTTGGATCCGTGAAGCCTCTGCAGAAATAAACCCGTGGAGTGTATTCATGGCTTTTAATTCTTGATACTTGTGTAGCATGTGCTCAGATCTGCAGTGTTTACTGAAAAGAACAGCTTGCTTTGCTGTATAAATGATTTTGACAGGTTGCACAACGTTAACTGCATCTGATGTAGAATAATTCCTTGGTGAAGTGGGGATGCTTTAAGCAGTGGTTTGTGCAGAACTCTGCAATCTTAGCTCTGCATCACACAGTGGATTTCCTTCTACAAGGTGCAACGTAGGCTATAAACTACCAAAACTTGAAGTGTTTATACAGCATCCTAAGAGCATTCCTTCCCCTCAGTTATTCCTTTGATTCCTAAGCTGACTTAGAAATGAATGTTTTGGGAATATTTTCTAATAGTGGATGTCTGTGTTTAGATTAAAACAATATATTGTGCTTTAGCCCAGAGATTGTTACAGCCTGTAAATTAGCATGAGTATGACCTAGCTTGTGGTAAAAGGTGAGCAAAGGTCCTCTTGGAGGAAGTAGGATGTGTCAGTAACAATGTTGCAGGCTTTGCCCTGAAATCACCCCAAAAGCTACCTGTTTAGGTCAGCAGCAGGGAGTGTGTGGCACAAGATAAGGGTTCTGGAGAACATTACACTGACATGCTTTTAGCTAAACTTAGATTGCTCATTAGCACAAGGGTAGGGGTGATAAAAATGTGAGAAATCATTGTGATTCCATTTTATGTTGTAAAAATTAAACTATGGGAGACATGTATCTCTCTTTTTTTGCCCCCTTATTGCTATAATAATATATTTATTTTCAGAAATACGGAGTAACATGTGATGGGTGCTTACCATCTGTTAACTCAGTAAAATTCCTTTTGTGCATATACGTGTGGTCAAGATGTCTTGGTTTGTGTTTGAGATTTTTTTCTCCCCTGACCTTGTTGTGTAGCAGACACAAATCTCTACTGAACCATGGAACTAAAACTGGGAGGGTTTTCTTGAATGTTTCCTGGTGTTCAGTATAACTGACATGGATGGAACAAGGATCAGGACTACTGAAATAGTTTGCATCTGCTTAATTCTAGGATAATTTGTACTGAAAAGATTAATCACTAAAAGAGGGTTTTCTAAGCAGTAGTTGATACTCACTCTGTCCGAAGTATACTAAACCTGAAATCACAGTATCCTGTGAGAGGAAAACCCTTGAAAGCAGTCCGTACATTTTATATGATGTGCTTTAATTAATCCAGGGCTTCTTTTTGTTGGGATGAGATCTCACCTCTCCCAGCTTCTAAGTTTCCGTTGTCAAAATGAAAACCAAACAAAAATCCCTGTTAGGTTGCTGACAACAAAGTGTTTGCTTTTTCCTCAGTGAGTGGTGAGCGGGTGCAGCCTGCTGGGCAACACAATTCTGTCTCGAAACTCCCATTCTTCAATTCTGTTGTTGTTACTTAATGATACATAGTCATCTGAGGTAACTTGTCTCCATGACTTCCCTGACGATAGAGATACTTCACTTGTAGAAATGGAAAAAAGCTGTAAGACCACTTGTGCTGTTTCAGCCGCTTCCATCAGTGCTCACCTCATTGCTGGCTGATTTTGGCATTGTACCTCTGCCCCCTTTTTCCAAATAACCCTGAAAACTAAGTGCTGTTTGCCTGTCATTGTGTATCTTTTGCCTCAGTGTCCTGCAGGTCCACCCCATTAGGCTTTGTTTAAAATAGGCTCTGCAAGCCATAGCTCCAGCAGCCCTAAAGCAAATACGCTGAATGAAAGTTGTCCTTTAAGCTGCTTATGTTGGCTGTTGATATGGGGCTTTTATGTCTTGCTATTATTTCCCTTATATTTTTAGGCTTGCATTTCTCTTGAGCAATTATCTTATTCTTTTCTTGTTTTTCTTTCTCTTTCTTAAATACATGGTGACTTTACCTATTGACAGTACTGCCTGACCAGTGCATTGGAGATCAATGACCTGGAAATTAAGCTGTTCTGCATGTGAGTCTTAAAGTGATTAGGGCTGAAACATGGTGGGGCCCTTCTGAGTAGAAATTTAAAAAAATGAGAACTCTCACTGTAAACCTCTCCAGGGTCTTAAAAGTGTGCTAGTGGAAACTTTCTGACAAGGACTCAGTGACTTGGACAAGAACTGTCTAGTCTTTACCAGGCCTCAGCATATGGTCTGTTGTTACTAAAAATGCAGATTTGAATACTTGTTATTGCTTGTTCTACTTCCTCTTTGTTTTTCTTGCATTTGTTTTGTTTCTTACTTCAGGCTACTGTCAAGTAATAAACCTGATCTGTTACAGAATGTGTTGTGTATCACAAATATTCTAAATGGAGAGTTAATATAGCTGTAGTTTACTATAGCAAAACCAAGAACTTGCTATGTATCTGGTTATTTTATGTCTATATTTAATAAATTGTTCTAGAACTAGAGCTTGGATTGTTCCACTGATAGTGTTTCTGTAGAAACTTCTGGAGGGAGAACTGTGTACTGCTGGCTTCCAGGGTTAACTAGATACTTCATTTTAGTCTTGTCACAGGTTGATAATTTCACCAAAAAAACAACAGTGAAGATTTAAACCATCAGACTCTATACTCTCAGGATCTCTAATTTGAGTTCATCTGCTCTTTTTGAAGTAATGGCTTATTGAAAGAAAAGATCCCTTGAAAACTTAATTTTGGCTCTCCTTGACATACTTGGAACTTGCTGTCCTTGTAGCTACTTTCCTTACCTCTGGAGTTACAGCCTTTCTCAGTGTTATTTTACAACACACATGGTCTTAAATCGGAAAAGATTCTGGTTTAACAGCGTGTAAAGCAGATGTTTTATTCCAGTTAACCTTGTAGGTGCCTGCTCAGATAAGCACATCACAAAATAATTGAATTTTATTTGCTTTGTTTGGAAGCAAAGTGGGCTCTACAGAATTCCAATAAAGAAAGGGAGGGAAGAGATACTAAACGGATACTGAAGAGATTTTTTGATGGCAGTGTGTGACCTCGTGTACGCTGAGAGATCTGGAAATGCACCATCAGCCTCTCCTGTAGCTCCACAGGCAGCAGCAGTGCTGGTGCGGAGGGGAGGCTGCTCATGGCACAGGGATGTGTGTGGAGTGAACACAGACAGCAGGGCCTGTCGCACTGCCCCAGCAGGTCAAATGTCAGGGGGTGTTCTGGGGATTGGAGAGCAGTGCTGTGGGAGGAGGGAAGAAACACCGAGGTGCGGAGAGATCCCAACTAAATCTGTTCTGCAGGGGGTTTACACAGACCCTCAAAATGTTGTGTTGCCAGTTGGGATGTTGCAGTGGTATTAATCACAACTTGGATCTTACAAGTTTATCCCTTTGTAATAAAAATTTGTTGTTGCACTGGATTTGCTTGACAGTCTGTTTTCTGCTTGAGGCTTTCATGCTGCTGCTCCTTCCTTTTGACGTCCTGGAGTGTCTCACAATTGAGCAATAGCTCGGAGCAGCATGTTGGTGGAATCATGGTCTTGCTTTAGTAACAGTTTGCTTGCTGCAGTCTTCTAGTGATTCAGAGTGCTGTTGCCTGACTACCAGCCCTAATTATCTCAACACGTTGTTCCTATTTACTGTCACTTTCCAGGCTTCCTGTTGCTCAACATGTTGATGAAAACTCTCTTCCTCTCTGGTCATGTTAACTTGACTTTTCATCAGTGACTCCAGCACGCTGCAGAGGCCCTGACACATTCAAGTCAAGTGAATGACAGATGTCTAAAACTGGAGTGCACTTTTAAAACAAATGAATTAAAATAAAATCTATGTGGAGCCTTTTATGCGAGTCCTCAGATTTGATTTACCTTTTAAAATCCACTTTTGAGTTTCATCAGCTACTTGGTTCAGAATCCAGCTTCAGATATAACTATACCATTCAGTTAGATGTTTCAATAAGACACTACTTGTAGTTAAAGAAGTAGATGCTTATTTATCATATCTACTCACCAAAAACTTGTAAAGCTGTTTTCATTTGTGTGGTTAAGTTACTTGTAAAGAGCAATTAACTTGCTTAAAATTCAGATTCTGGCAAAGTTTGAGCGTTTTAAGTAGTCAAACTAATCTCTCTGTGTCCTGCCTTATACCATAACGAAATAATTATTTTTCATTGTCATAATGTTGTCACAACTTCTGCTTTCATTTCTGAAGCAACAGTAACAATTGTTTCCCAGATAAATAGCTTACTCCTTTAGAAGAAGAGCGGCCTCTAAATGAACTTTGTACTACTTTAGTAAAGATTCTTTTTCTCCTTTTCCATTGCGTTTTGCCAATTCATTCATGACTTACAAAACTCCAAACTTGGTAGATTGAGGGATTTCCAAAACTGCAGAAGTCCAAGCAGTTGAAACTCAGCAGGCATAAAGTTTGCAAGGTGTCTGTGTAAATCAGTAATTTAAATCACTGTGTTTCTCTTGCAGGTCCTGGCCTGGTTTGAAGAAGGTGAAGAAACAATCACAGCATTTGTAGAGCCTTTTGTAATCTTACTTATATTAGTAGCCAATGCAATTGTGGGAGTGTGGCAGGTATGCAGAGACTTTTACAGCATCAAATCACGAATGTTTTGGGGTTTTGTGGTTTAAGAGGAAGCACTGTACCCTGTAGTGTCTTACACTGTGGTGTTCTTACACAGAGAGTAGGATGTGTTGCTAACTTTGGATTCCTGAGAGTCAGCAAGCCATAAAGCTTCTCAACAGAAAGTGTTGACTTAAAGGTAAAATAAAAGCTTCAGAAGTGTTGCCAGAAAGGCAAAATGCCCATCAGTGTGTTTGGCCACACACTGCTGAACGCATGAACGAGACAGGCCAGAATAAAGGCCTGAATTCAGACAATAAATCAGGCCTTGCAAAGCTAAGAACAATTGTATTGGTTTGCTTGGGTTTTTTTCCCAGCTAAGGAACAAAGGATGGAGCACTTGTGATCTTGTTTCTTGTCTGTTTCCTCGTGAGACAACTGTTGTGTTTTAGTAAATTATTAATACAGTATTAATTCTCCCTGTTCAATCACTATAGGACCTATTAAGTGTACATCCAAAGACTGCATGTCTGTCACAAGGCACAAGTTTCTTCTGAAAACATCTAAATACCATGAAACTTTTCCTACACTGTCAGCTGTGACATTAATTTGATGCTTTTTTATAAATCATATAGACAGTAATATCATAACATAAAGTAACATTTTATGAGATGCCAAAACAAAAATGTTCATATCACTTTAGTTTGCTAATTTGATTGCTTTAGACAGTGGTTGTTATGTTAGAGGGTTTTTTTCTGCAGATAAAAAATACCCTAGAATTATGGTAATTCCAGTTCTTTGTATGACTGGTTGGTTTAGTTGGGGTTTTTTTTAAGGGAACGTACTAACCTGACATAATGACTTGTTCTCTTAGTGTGTGAGGCATCATGCTTGAAAAAAAAAAAAAAAGCAAACTGGTTAAAATAACAAAAATTAAGAGGAGGAGCCCTCTTAAGAGGTTAAAACACATTAGAGAGGACCCTGCATGCTGGAAGATGGCATTGAGTGGCATTGCTGCACATTCCTATGCTCTGCTTTGTGCTATCCCACGTGAGCTAGCTGAAGAGTATTCCTCAAAATTCAGTTTTTAGCATTACCCAGCCTGCTGCACAACCTGCTGGAGCAGGTGTAGAGGGAAGAGATAATGTCGGTCAAGGGGTGACAGCATTGCCCCCTTAAATGACATTTTATATTCAAGTCTCCATAAAGTAATTGTGCAAGAGTTAATGCTTAACTTGAAACTCTGGAGTTGCAGTTCTGCAGGTACTAATTTTTAGCATGAAATGAAAGGCAAAGCTGTCTGTGTAGATTGAGGATTTTTCTTGTGTAGTTGTTTCCCTGTTGTAGGAAATAATCAGGGTTTTTTTTTCAGATGTGATAGTATGCAAAGAATATAGCTCTGTGTATTTCTACATTCATGGAATTTCATTGGGAAACAGTTGCTGTTCAGCTGAAGTGACTCATTCCTTTGTTCTAATGGGCACGGAAAATCAGTCACAGTACACAGTCTCCACCCATGAAGGTATCTGTTCCTACAGGTACCAGATGTGAGCACTGAGTCACGGCCACGGCTCTGCCGCCTTCAACCTTTCCTCTTACGTGCACTTTTCCCCAGGAGCCACCTGCCAGCGCTTCAGTGCCTGCAGGATAGTCTGGCTACCATAACTTCAGGCAAACTGGGAGCAAAAAGACTCAGTCTAGCATGCTGAGCTGGCTGAAGGAGCTGAATCACAGAATTTGTTGAGGGTGAAAATGGTCTTTAAAGATCATTAAGTCGCACCATTTACCCAGCACTGCCAAGGCCACCAAGAAACCATGTCCCTGAGGGCCACATGTACATCTTTTAGGTACCTGCAGGCATGGTGATTCATCCACTTTCCTGAGCTTTTTGTGAAGAAATTATTGCTAATATCCATTCTAAATCTACCCTGATGCAACTTGGATGTTTATTCTTCTTTTATTTTTCTAGAGAGTGACAAGGTCCCTCCCGAACCTCCTTTTTTCTAGGCTGAGCCCTGTCCCAGCTCCCTCTGGTGCTCCAGACCCTTCCCCACCTCTGTTTCTTTTCCTGCTCCAGCCCCTCTTGTGTCCTTCTTGTCATGAGGGACCCAAAACTGCCCCCAGAACTGGAGGTGCCTCAGCAATGCCCAGCACAGGGGATGGGTGCTGCTCTGGTCTTACTGGCTGCACTATTTCTGCTACAAGCCATGTGCCATTGGCCTTCTTGGCCACCTGGGTCATCATGCTGAATTTTTATTTCTCCTTTTTGAAGGAGAGGTTCTGTTGAAGTAACCTTCCTTTTGTGGGACTTTAAAGTTTTGCCTCATGGTGACTCACAGCTAGTCCACAGAAAAGCAGTACTGGTGTTACAGTGCTGAGGAACAAAATTAATTTACCTGGTGGAATATGAGGCTGGTATTACTTAAAGCTTCATGAGTTTTTGCTGCTATCTGCACTGCCAGACCCTGAGCTGTGCCATTTAAATTTTAGTTCCTCAAGGTAGTTTTGGTAATGCTCATTTTTCAGCTGCACTGTTACATGGAACTGCTGAGTTCCTCGGCATTTGAATTTCTGATGGTTTTGTTTCTGCTTTGACATGCAGGAGGAATTTTTTATTATCTGGAAAGGCTGATGTATATTTGAAGGGCAGATGTTCTAAAAACTGTGTGCACTCTACCATTATCTATAATTATCAGGGCTAGATGACGTTTGTTCTTGTCAATAGGCAGGGAAATGGAAAATAAGTTCCTTCTCCAAGAGCTGGAGAAGGAACACTGATAAGCTGCTGGTTTCTACAGTTCTTTATCCAGGTGGCATCACAACACTGATATCAATCTCTGCTACTGCTTAGTGAGAGGACTGCAGCTGAGATAGGAAAGCTGTTGTGTAAGTGGAAATCAAAAGGTTTTCATGTGTGGGGATTCATCCAAGTTTGTAAATTGTTTAGAGATTCTGGGGAAGTTTCTAGTGTATGCTTTAATTTCACTTCGGCATGACTTGATTTGCTGAAACAAAGTTGGTAGTAAGTTGGCTTCATCATAACTCGATCCTTGATTTCTGTCAGTAAATAAAATTCAGCAGTGCTAGTCCACTCCAGGCTGAGTGTAAGCTGCTCCAGCCAAAGTACAGCCAAAACCTACATTCATGATTCTTAATTCTGCTTAGTGCTTTTTTTGATGTCAAAAACCATCCATATGTGACATGGAACTCTTTGTGTGGCCTCCTTGCAACTACACAGTGGATGTTCTTGTTGGAAAATGCTTCAGGGTTTAAATAAACAATTTCTGTGTTCTTAAGGCCCCCAAACACCTGAATTACACTCTAATGATTTCCAGTCAGCAACCTCATAAGGGGAGGGGACACAAAATCTTCTGTATGAATAGATACAGCAGAGCTGAGTTGGTGGCATTCATATGATAATGCTTTTGAAAAATTGGATCTGCCAGGCTTATTTTTCCTTGAGGGCTTTCAAAATTACACATTTTTTGCTGTCTTTTAGGAAAGAAATGCTGAAAATGCTATTGAAGCTCTTAAAGAATATGAACCAGAAATGGGCAAAGTGTATCGACAAGACCGAAAAAGTGTCCAGAGGATTAAAGCAAGAGACATTGTCCCAGGTGATATCGTGGAAGTGGCAGGTAAGACCCACTTATACATGCATTAGCATATTAATGTAAAATTGTTGTGGGGCTTTGTCTTAATGATTCGAGGCCCTGGGGGGAGTTTTCAAAGACTTCTAAGTATATGCTTCACTTAAAAACAATCTTGCTCTTGTTCAGCTGTAATTACCTTAAATGTGCATTTGTACGGAGGGGATTGTTTTTCAAATTGCCACTTAGTTTAATTGGTAGGTCTAAAAGCAAAGCATCTTAATTGGAGTTGTGGTTTTAACACTTGTCACGAATTTAAAATTTTGTTTTCTAATGTCTGCTTTCTGAGTGTCTTAAAACTTGTCTGGTTTTCTATCACAAAATAGATGTTTGTTCCTGGTTTTTAAATGTCTTCATTTTCTCTAGGTTTGGGAGCGCAGAGATTTTTTTTTTTTTTTGGTCACGCTCTGTTATTCATGTGAATGTGTTTCTCCAGCTCTTAGACTTGTAGTAGCAGTGCCTTTGAAGTTCTTTTCACAAATATCTTCTGTCCTCTCAGCAAGTATGACTGGCTGGGACGTGATTTCACTGTTTTCTCATCTTTCTTAATTCTTTGTTGCTTCTTTGGACAATTTGCTGCATAGATCTCAAAAACATAAGCTATGCAGAGTAGAGCTCCCTGTTACTCCTGGGTAAGCTTTTGAAGTGCCAGTCTTAAAGGCTGGACTTTTGCCTAGAGCTTTCCAATATCTTAGTTTTGCTCTAAGAGGCCTATCTTTGTTTGGAAGGAGTGCAAAAACAGAAGGGTTATATACTTTGAGCTAAAACTCCATAATTTTGGTGATAATGCCATAGTAATAACTTTTTCTCTAAACTGGGCTTGACTGTTCCTTCCCAGATGAAAGTAGGTGGCTCTTGCTAAGTGTCAGGAATGTTGCATTCTCAGATTTTGTAGGTCATTATCAACTGTTAACTGAGTGATTGTTCCTTTGGGAACAATTCAGGGTGTACATTAAACTTACTTTGCTGTAGTGTCACTTTGATTTTAGAGGTGGTAGCTGTCTCAAGAGGAGATAAATATATACCCTTAAACTTGACTATCCTCCTGTTTTAATTAGCAGGCAAAGAGAGTGTTCACTCAGAATGAAGTTGGTGTTGGCTGCCTGCCCAGCTTTTCATTCCTTGAGAAACTTTAACATTGGCTGAGCCCTGTCTCAAGCCCCTGTTCTGTGCACAGGATGATTCAGCTTCACGTCCAAATCCAGAGTGGTGATAGCAGAAAGAGAGGGTGAACTGTGATGCCTTATCACTTACTGAGCCTCACTGCTCCTGCTCTGCACGGCCAGAGCTGTGTGCTCTGCAAGGGGGGAAGTTGTTTCTGCTGTGTTTGACGTGTCCTTTTGAGGCAAACAGAACTGTATCAATTACAGACTATGCAGCAGATGTCTTGGCCAAATCCTTATCCTGTTTTTAAATGTCAGCAATGGAATGGTAGTTTTGGAAGGAGTTTTCATCACAGGAATACACTTGGGTTGTGGGTTTTGCTAATTTAAAGCAGTGTTGGTAAAATTGTGAGTTGATGACTGTGTGTTTTGCACTGGTTTGGGGTATCACTGAGGAGAAATGCTGGATTTTGATGCTCTGCCAGGTGTCTGGAGCACAGAACACTTTCTCCTTGATTCAGTGCCGTTTCAGAAGAGGTACAGATTGTGTTTTCATCTTCAAATTTAGCTTTGCCTTTATTCTGTATGAGAACATCTGGGGGATGTGTAGGCTTTTACTTACCTGCTGTATATTGTCAGTACCAATAAAATCAATTACTGTGTTTAAAAGGCCTCTGTCTGAGGGAGAAAAACGAATTGGGAATAACCAATGTGCCTGCAACACCAGGCTGCCTTTAACAAGCATAGTGTCCTCTTTATCATAGGGTTACTATTGCATTATTTTAAAATCTGCCTGCAGAACAATGACTGATAGTCCAGCACGTATAGAATTGATTTTTTTTTTTTTTAAATAAGGACAAGTGTAAGCCAGCATGCTCATGTGGAAAACCAAAAAACATTCAAGTTTTGTGACTGTCCTTTAAGACAGGTGGTCTGGCTTGCTGATGGACTGTAGAAGCTTCACTTAAATTACCCTCTTGAAGCTGCAATTGGCTGTAAGTCATGGGGATGTTTAATAGAGAAATAAGTGCTTCAGTGTAACACAACTTCTGATACTGAAATAATAAATTCCTGTAGCTAGATAATGAAGAAGTTTTAATTGTAATCAAACAGAGAAAAGCTCCAGAGCAAGTAGAGAAGAGCCAATAAATGCACCATGTCCCAGTGCTGGTGTCAAGACCTGGAGGTGAGAGAGACTCTGTGCATTCCTGTGCCTCAAGTGCAGGAGGACTGCGATGGCCTTTGACATGGTGTTTGCGAAAAGATGGCCATGTAGGGAAGTGACAGAGCCCTTCATGCTGGGATACGTATCTGGCTATGGAATTCCTGGCCAAGTGCCAACGACATTTGTGTGTCCAGGCAAATATCTTTCAACTGGCTGGCATAAACAACCAGGTGATTGGTTTCTCCCCTGTGCTGATAACTAATATTGACCAAATTTCTACAAGTCTTCCCTTGCAAAATAGCTGTATTTAATGCTGTAACAGCTTTGTAAACTTGAAATAGCTGTGTGTGGGTCTGACACAGAGATAACTTTGTTGTAGGCATTGTTAGATTGCTATTGATACATGCAAACATGAATTTCTTAACTGCATGCTGCTAGGAAGACCTTCCACGTTCACTTCAGCAGAGGTGGTGGAAAAGATGTTGTACAATGAACAGGCGCTCTAGGGATGTTGGGATCACAGATTTGGGTGCTTGCAGACCTGTGGTGGGCATGGTTCTCAGAGCTGTAGTGTGTGATGGTTACTAAGCTACGGAGTTTTTCTTAGAATTGATGAACTGACAAACATCCAGATGCTGTCCTCACATGGCTTTTCAGTTTGCCTGTCTTTAAATGGATTATCATGCTGTTGTAAACCTGGAGTTAATTGGAGGCTTGACTCTAAACTTGTAACCAGGGGCTGGTTTGATAGATTAGTTACACTTTGGTTTAGTTGAGTTTTTTGTTTGCTGGGTTAAAGTAACATTTTAAATAGAAATTTTTAAAAGCATGGCCCTACTTCTTATAAGTTTTGTGTGAAGTTCAGCCTGAAAAACTGGGATAAACTGGTTGTAAATCATCTCTTTTTTTATAGAAGCACGTTTGGGAACAGCAATGATCTTTGTTCACTTCCGCTGTATTTTCCTGTCTAAAATTTTCTGGAGTAGATACAGTGTATCTGATTTTCTGTAATTTAATAAATGAAGTTCAAAAGTTGCAGTCAGTAAGTGACCAAAGGACAGGCACAGTAGTTCCTCTTTTCCCTGAATTTCTGAAGGATGGTTCTTGTCATCTGTTACTGTATCTGTAAGTACTCAACATGTTAAAAATATACACAGAGTTGCCAGAAGCTGCTGCTTATTAAATTAGTGTATATTCCAGAAAAATTAGTTTTATACCTGGCACAGAGTAGGCAAGAACTGCTTTCTGAGGCTTTTAATTCCAACTGCAGGGCACTTCAGGACTCTTGGGTGCCTTATAATAAAAGAAAGATAAATTCTGGGATGAAGAAGGTCAGGAAGGAAGATTCTTGAGGTGAATTACATCAACTCCCAATGTGGCTGTGAAGAGCTCCAGGTTCTCCTTGGTAGAACAACTGAAAAACTGGGATGTTGCAGGTCTTAGTCCAGAACATCTGGGTCCTTGGGCCTGTGTTACTTTCCTAGTAACTAGGATTGATCTTCAGACTCAGTGCTAGAGATGCAGGTTTACTTTTTCTGGGAAAGTATTGAGATTGGAAAAAATAAGGAAAAGGATGGAGGAAGGCTTAAGCCCAGAACAGAGACCTGCTGGAGGCTGTCTTAAAGCAAACTGCTGAGAGCTTTTCTTGATAGGAAAAAAGAATTGACTGCAAATGTGGATGTTTCCTTACTGGGTGCAAACTGTTGGGTTTGGGTTTTAAAGCATGTATTTTGCTTTTTTTCTTAAATTACTACTTTTGAACCAGAAAAGACAGGAAAGTAAGAGCAGTGGTTAATAAATACATGTGTGAGTAGGGCATAAATCTGTGAGCTTCAGTGAACATTTTGGCCAGCACATCAGAGGCAGCTTGGGGATAACCAGGCACAGTCCAAACTTCATTCCATACTTCACTGGTGTCTGCAGTTATTTGAGGTTCGATTCAGGGCACAGCCTAAACTTGTGTCACTTTGAACACACATTTGAAATATTGCAAAACACATTTTTACCCCAATTCTTGTAGCATTTTCCTTCTGAGTTACCAAACTGTTTGGTAAAAATAGCGAAACTAATTCTGGTTTAGTTGCTTGGAAATTGAGAACATACCTGGTATTTTGTACTCTGACAGAACTGATACTGTGTGGGTTTTATTATAAGCACAAATAGTACTGAACAAAAAGCTTGAACATCAAAATAATGTTCTGTTATTACTGTATCATCCTGGCAAAGGAAGCTTTTTTTTTAAGGCTAAAGAAAACGTGCATTTGGAGCTTTGCTTCACTTCCAGATTTCTGACTCTTGGTTCTTCTGATACCCAAATGCAGCATAACTTGGAAACAGGACTTCAGCTGTAGTGTGAAGATGATGTTGTTCTCTACCTGACCTGCCTTAAGTTGAAGCTTAACCTACCAGTCTGTTCTTTCTGCTGTTAGGTATTTTTATAGGCTGATCACAAGAGTTTGCTATCCAGTAGGCAGTGGTATAAATAGATCCACTAATTAAAAGCTAAAACTAGACAAATTTGGTTTAGAAATGAGTGCAGACTTACAAGCAGGGTCCCTGTCCATCAGCACATCTTATCTAATGTTCTGGTGCCCTCTTCAGAGAGAATGACTCAAGTATGTGTTCAGAGAATATAAAGAAACAAATTAAGAAGAATTCGAGTCTTACATACTGTTTAACACAGTATCTCCATTTTTCTCAACTCTCAGTTTTAACCTGGAAATATTTTGCTCCCAGAAAGCAAAGCTTTTTCTGTCCTTTTGGCTTTCCTTGATAACAATATAATGTAGGTGTTGTTCACTTTTTTTTTTTTAACCTCTGCCTTTAACAATTCCTGGGTTAGGATACTCACGCTTTGCATACACTGCCCAGTAAGCTCTGTGGATATTATCTGTCTGCCTAGAATGTAGAAGGTGGATGATAGAGTCTGTTCCATGCACGTTGTCTAAAGCAAAGATTGAATTTAAATGCACTGTTCTGTCACCTTGTCAGTGAAAGCAAGTACTGTTTTACTGCTGTGGTTACAACTGATGGACCTTTGCTGGTGTAATCTGTCTCGCTGGAAAATAAATCTTACCTTCCTGGTTTGGAGTGGAAACTCAGACTTAAAATATGGTTCATAATAACTCTTCTAATTTTGACACTTTGACAGTCTTGGCCTTGTATGAAAGTGTAGATGGACTCAGTTATGTTCCTGTTTTGTAGAGCTTTTGATTTCTGGTACTGTTTTATTATGCCCTGTTCAGGAAGTGTTCAGTAATTAAAACCTGTTGCTACAGAAGAAAAATTAAGTTTCTGATGGTTGAAGGAAATCAAGCACAATAAGCAGATGAGATTGTCTGTGTACCAGGGGGAAGAGGAGCTATGCTGAGCTTGTGTTAAAGGAAGTTTAATACAAAAACCAGTTGTGCTGGAGTAGCTCTACCTCCTAAATAAAAGCAAACCATTCTGTTCAGGTGTGAGCTTTGAGTATTACTGTGCCCAGCAATACTCAATTCAACCCTCAGAAAACACTCAGTTCTGTTGACTGAAGTGTGTAGCACCCCATATGTGTTACTTTAAATCTATTCATTTCAGTTCTTAAACCGAGTTCTTCAATTCTTCATGTAGGGTGTTTCAGTTGCTTCAGTTTATTAATAAATATTCAGACAATGTTGTATTCTCTAATTTAGAGTATAAGCTTACTTTTGGGTGAGAGGGAACTGAAATAACTGACTCTTAAAGAGACTAAATACCTCACTAGGAAAAGTGGTTTAAATAACTGTACCAGTAATATGTCATGTTAAAACAGAAAATAGTTGCTAACACTTAATGTGTTTTGGCAAAAGAATTAATATTTACTTCTTTTCCTTTGGATGGTAAAACCATGTGTATTTTCACTCAAATGCTTTAATTGCAGTGTGGTAAATTATGTCTGCTAAACTTGATAGTATTTCTACTCTAGCCTGCTAAGGTTAGAGCATCCTAATAAAGCAGAAGAAAAACCTTAGTGTCTTAAAAACCAAATTACATGAACTTGTCAGTAATGAACCTTAATATATTAAAGACACTTTTCTTTTTCTCTGTCCGTTTGGTGGTTTATGGCAATGGGTTTGGGGATGCTTTTACTCAGTTTCAGGAACTTTTTGTGTTCACAAACTGTTCAACTATAGAATAATTGGAGCTGTACTGATAATCTGTATTACAAAAGTCCAGTTCCAACCCCCATCCTGCTGATAGCAGATCCAGGGTGACACTGGCTTTGGTTAATGATAAACATAAATAAGAAGGTGTGAGGTACATATTGTATATGAACAGCCCTTCTGACTTCTACAGGAAGAATTACTTTCATTTGCTGTGATCACACAGAGGGACTTTCTCCAAGCAGATCACTTTCTTTGCTAAGAAGAGGAATTGTTCTTGTAACACATTAACATAAAAAAGAAGCAAAACTTTTCGCTTTTTGCAGTGTTCCTGCCTGTAAATCTCTGAGCAAGTCTCCAGTGGTGCGAGGGGTCAGAGTTAACAGAGCTGATACTGGTGTTCAAAGTACACATTTCAAGCAGTAGTTTTGTTCTGAGGACTGTTCTATAGCATAGTGGCTTTTGGGGGTACAATTCATGTTGCTTCCTGAGCCTTCTGTCACCAACACTTTTGAGTAGAAGATCTGGAATATGGATCTCAATAGACTATATTGAAGTAGTTGAATAATTTGAGAATTGAAAGATGAGTATGGTCCTGTTGTAGTCTAAGGTTCTTTGTTAGTACCCAGAAGCAACTAATAATACAAGGGACTGAAATCCACACAGCTTTAACAGTTTTTTTCCATCCACCTTCACTGCCTTCTGCCCATCTTCCTGGGCTGCTTAAAGCACAGACTGCCACAGCTTGCAACATTAATATTGTATTTTGGCTGTCGAGGTCTTGCAGTTAGTGTCTCAAACCACTGTCTGACAGAATTCTGAAATGAAATATTTAATTTTATTGCTTTGCTGGAAACTGGTAAAGTATTCAAAGGGAATATCAGTGCTCAAATGAAACACCCAGGTAATGAGTTGGTCATTTCACTGTAGGACTTGGTCAGTGCCAAGTATTAAATTGGGACTGAGGTTGCTTAATATGTTCTGTACTTGAAGTCGATGTGGGACAAGTCTGTGGAGAAACATCAAAATCAAATATATATGTCAGTGACTGTTCATATAGAGGGAACTTGATCCATAACACTGCCACAGCACTGGGAGCAGGAGGAGAAGGGCTGGGGAGCTCTGAACTTGCGAAGAAAGGCTGCGGTGTTGGGTGTAATCAGTGGGAATCTTGGCAGGTAACATTCCTGGTTAGGTGGCTGAAGAACCCAGTATTTTCAAGTACGAAATTATCCCTATTTTCAGTGAAAAAATGTGGCTTCTTTAAAGCAACTGACAGGAACTTTTAATTCCTATTGCAACAAAGTACCACTCCAGTTCCTACCAAGGAGTGGAAATTGTAAATTGTCTGTTTTAGTGTAGACTCACACACAGTTAAATAAAATGGATATTTATCTTTTGTAACCCCCTGTAGGGACCAGGTTGTTTTTAAACAGATTCATTTATTCTGTGCTGAAGCACAGTATAAAAATTCTGAAATTCTGTGCATGAATAAAAAGATTCTGTGGATAAAGCTGTAATGATTCAAACCAAACCCTCCTCTCACTTCTCCAAGCAGCACTCAGTGCTACAGTTAGTGGGGATGTTTTAATCAGCAGTTATGTATTTGGCTACATTATGTTTCAGAACCCATACCTGGGCAGTTTTGAAAGCAGCTTATTTGGTTTCTTCAAAGCTGTTGTGGAAATCTAGTGACTATTTAGGATTAAAAACTTCGGTTGAAATAATGGATAAAAATATTTCTGCAACTGAGTTGTTATTTTAGATGTCAGACTACGGAATTGTATCATTTTCTCTAGCAGCTCTGCTGAGCAACACAAATACATAATCACTTTCTCATTTCTTTCAAGCCTTGGCTATTACTTGGACATTGCTGAATTCTATGAATTTGAAAAGCCTTCTGTTCTAAAAGTATATGGAAAAAAACCCTCTATTTGTCAATGATATCTGTAGTACGCTGCTCACTGAAAATTTCCTGTGGTTCCTCTCTGTCATAGGATGACTTCCTATTTATATTCTGTTTCAGTTGTGCTCTTGAAAGTATATTCAAGACTATAAATGACTTAGCATCAGAGTTGTTATTTTGCAAAGAGCTGTTTAAAATATCTCTGTAATTGACCCTGATGTACAGCTTTCCTGCCTTTTGGAAATGCCTTGAATATTTCACTACAGCCTTCTCAGTCAGAGAGGGTGAGTGAATAATGTGTCTTATCTTAAGTTGTTGAGATAAATTTATAAAGCTGCACTGTCATAATGAATTTAACACTTCAGTTCTGGCGATTCAGGGAATTGATACCAACAGTAGCAGTTTTCATGGAAATTGTAATATTGAATATCAATAGTCTGCTAGAGGGGTCTCTCCAAGTATTTTAAGTCTTGTGAATATCGAGTTTGAACAACTTGGAGTAGTTCAGGAGTAGGTTAGAAAATCACTTGTGAACTTTGCCATATGTTGATCCAGTTGCTAGAAAGTTTTAAGATTACTTTTTTATCAGCTTCTTTTTTGTGTTCTGCATCTTTACCAGTGTTGTCAGATGTGGTGGATGTGGGCTGGCTGGAGCTCTGCAGCTCTTCCCAGTGCTCTGAAGATGTTTGTGCAGGTTGACAGGCTCTCACCACATTGCTCCGAGGGCTTGGCCTGTCCAGCCCTATCTGAAAAGCAGCTGCTACTGTGTGTCTGCAAATAACCTCCTCAGGACACCAGGAGAGCCATTGAATAGTTTTGCCTTTTTTGGCCTAGGCCACCGTTTGTCTAAGGCTATTTTCTCTTGCTGCTCAAGGGCATTGTGGCTTAAATTAGTATTCACATGGTATAATGATACATTTGTGGCTGGGTTTTTGTCCCTTCTTATACACATGCTCACGAAAACACAAGTCTAACTTTACAGGCAAAACTACACAATCTTTTGCTGGTTTTAATGGTTGGAGTTACTCTGAATTTACACAAAGTCACGTGGTGCAAGTTTTCCTAACATTTGAAGTAGCACTTAATTCTCCTCTTCAGGGTTTTGTTGCACAGTTTTCCACACCAGGGTGTAAGTGGTTGGATGAGCCAAGGCTGTGACACCACTGTAGAGTTTTTCATGATACTATTTCTTAATGTGCATTATTGCTGCTGATTGCATAAGCAGTTCCTGCAGGAATTGCAGCTTATTTTAATTTCACTGCAGGGACACAGATTCCACCTACTGAAAAGATCAGCTGTCTTTATTGTCCCTTCTTTATTTCTTTGCATTGTTTTATATTAATATAGCTGACACTTGAATGCTTGCGGTGCTAAATTACATTAGGAGTGTTCAATCATGTGTTAATTAGCAACATTGACATGCAGAATGTAGAACCCCTCCATGTGAGTCAGAAATGTGCCTCATTAATGTGCTTTAGCAAGTTAATTTGCATGCAACCATTTATTTTCAGTAGGCAGAAAATGGTAGAACTTTAGTTTTTTTCTTAAAAACTAGGAAAAGCTGGATAAGAGGAAGTGGGAAGGTAGAAGAATTAGTTTTGAGATGTTAGGGATGCTTGAGGTCAGCTGACAGCTGGATTCATCACTGCCATTTTTAGGAGTGTGGTGTTAACTTTTATCATCTGCTGCTTTGGTGTCTCAAGCACTTGTTTGTGAATTTTTTGTTGTTTGTGGGTTGTTTGTTTTGTGTTTATTTTCTTCAGTGTTGTCTTTTGCAAAGTAGAAATGTGTGTGACAAGATAAACATAACAGAGATCTATGAAAATTGTAACTGGGGTGTGGATTGTGGTCATTTAATAGAGCAGCATTACTGGAAAATAAAGCTACTGTGTGATCTGAAGTTAACTTCCAACTCTGGAACATCTGGCAGGATTCAAAGTATAACATTACAAGAGCATATTTGCAGAAGCACGTTATTCTCACAATTGGTGCCAAAGAAAAGGAAAATACAACTTCTTTTAGTTTTCTAAATAAATAGATGTGGATAATGTGATCTTTGGAGAGCAGAGGACTCACTTTGGGCATAGAGAAAACAACTAAAAGACTCTGCAGGACCAGTTGTTCTGAAAAGGGAACTTGATTCACCTTAGCTACGGGTTTTGATTGTTTATAAATACGTCTTCTGAAATTGATCTCTTGCTCTTGAGAGTGTTTTCCCTTTGCTTTCAAGTGGCCGTGTGGTTAGAGAAACAATCCAGTGATTTCCAGCTTCTTTCTTGGAGGTTAGGTAGGGGTAAGTCTAAATTGCCAAAGTGTATTGGATGCTCAGAAAATGGGAGTACTGCAAGTCACAAAAGCAGCAATAAGCTGCTGGTGATCTTAGTCATCTGAGCAGTTATTGGAAAGTCATTTTTCTGGCTGATGGAGATAAGGGACACTTGGTCAGAAATCTCTCAAACAGCAAAATTCTGACTTTGTGTTGTCATTCCTTTGTAGTTGGAGACAAGGTTCCTGCTGATATAAGAATTACTTCTATCAAATCTACAACTCTAAGGGTAGACCAGTCAATTCTCACAGGTACAGTTTCTGTGACTTTTATGTAATTATGTGCATAATTGAAAGTGCCTTTTCACCGTTTGTTTGGAAGGATCCATTAGAAACAAGCCTGCAGCTATTGAAGTTCTCTGCATTCAAGGGCAGTACATTTCTGATCTGGTAACTTCTAGAGTGGCTGAATGTGTTGCTTCATCATTGGCTTTGTGTTCCCTTTAGTGGGATGAACATTCTTACTGTGTCTTGTAATGCTTTTTTGGTCATCCCCTTCCCCCAACAGACACGAGCAATTTGTGGGAAACGAAAATAAAAATTATGAATTTCTCTTCTAGTTCACAGAGTCTTCTAGGTTTGAACATCTTGTCACCCCTCAAATATGAAAATATATAAATCTTACTAAATGTCTTCTGCAACAGGAGAGAGCAACTTTTGCAATACTGGCAGCTTTTAAGCTGCTGCCACTTAAGACTCAATACACTCGAGCCTTATTTGCTGAAATTCTGCGCACACACATTCGTGTGTTTTCTGGTACCAGCCCTCCAATGCAGGAGCTATTTTTAGAGCCCTTTTCAGATTTGTTGAAAACAAAACAAAGTAGCAGCATTTCTGAATATAGGAAAGAAGCTGGGAATCAACCAAGCATGCTACAACAGTTTTCTTTCAGCTGGAACATGAAGATCTGTCTGCCTGTTTTGGTAGCATAAATTAATGTTAACTAGCTCTGAATTTTAAAACAGTAAAGTATTCATAGGAAGCCTATTTTTCATCCTTGAATCTGTCTTGAAACAAGCTCTGAAGTTTCTCACCACAGATCCTGAATAGCACAAGACAAGACTGATCAAGCTTTACTTATGTTTAGCATAGGGAAATGGACTCACTCCATGCCTGTAAAGCTGTTGAAATAAGTAGAAATAACCCACCAGAATTCTATAAAAAGGGACTATTCCTTGCCTTTATTTAAGTAACAGAATTCTTGTTTTAAAGGAAGCCCTTGCTGTTTTCAGCCAAGCTGATGCTTGAGTCTCCTGACTGATAAGATAGGAGTGAGGTCTGGGATGCTGCTTAACAAAATCCTTTTAAAAGGAGGAAGCTTTGGCTCTCTTGGGCTTACACAAAGTAGTGCAACTCAGTGACTGAAGCTGAGAGCACCACCTTGTGAAATCTGGTGTAGCAGTGAACATCTGTTTTTAAAGAAGAGGGACCTTTCTATACCTGTGTGACATGTTTGTAGAAACTGATACATAATTTTCAGTTTTCTTGGCTGAGAAATTTCCTGTTTCACCTAAGCAACTGAATAAGAACATTTGAGGAAAGAAGTTTGACATCCTAAACATTTCAGGGCTGAAGGTTATAACTTTTTGAGTCCCTCAGGACTCCAGATGCATGATCTCCTCTTAAGACTATTATCTTTATTTTAGGTGAATCTGTGTCTGTTATTAAGCACACTGACCCTGTGCCCGATCCTCGTGCTGTAAATCAAGACAAGAAGAACATGCTCTTTTCTGTAAGTTACTTGTTTTGAGATTTTTATAAAAACATTCATAAAACAATGAGCTTCATATCACTGAAGCTGATAAAAATGTGCAAAAGTTTGGGTCTTCCCCCAAAAGCTCCATGACTTTGCTATGTTCTCTGCACATATCTCCATGTGTGTCTCCATACACATTGAACTAAATGCATTAAAAATCAGAATTAACTTTTAATGAAAGCTGTCCTCAGGGGAAGATCCTGGATGAAACCAGTCTATATGAGGAAAATTATTTTTGTCCTTCACAAGGAAGTTTTGGAAGGTGGAGCACACACACTTTTAGTGTTTCTACAGTGATTTCCTAAAGTAATAGTTCTTCAGCGTGATAAGAGCCCACACAAATTTTGGTGTCGTGTAGCTACAATTGAGAACTGGCTTTCTATATAGGAATGAAACAGTTTGTTCAAATTTATTCAAAGGAAGCATTAAATATCTTTCAGATAAGAAAATAACTTTTTGCTGGCAGACTGCATAATTTAACTGTTCCTTTCCATGTTAAGTATGTTCACTCAGGGAGCCTCAGAGAACACATCTATTAATCACAGTAAATAACATTAAATCTGACAAAATGGAGCCCTAATTTAAAAAAAAAAAAGAGAGGGAAAACACATTCAGTATTTCAGTTGAAATACATACTGCTTGCTCAGCAGCTGGGTTTGGCTGTGCTGCTTGTGAGAGATCAATACTGACTCCTTTTGAGCCTGTTCTGGGAGCAGAAATTCCACCCTGGAGTGTTCCCTTACAGACACAGGCAATGTCATCCTCTTTACCCTTTTCCACGTCCTGGCTGAGACACAATCTGAACTTGCATGAGATGGTTTGGTTTGAGGTGGTTTTGTGGTGTTTTTTTTTTTTGTTAAATTAAAACCAAACAAAAGAAACTCACCCACAAAACCTATTTGTAGACTGACTCCGAGTTTTCCCTCCTCTTTCTTTACCTCAGGGTACAAACATTGCTGCTGGTAAGGCCATGGGGGTGGTTATTGCAACGGGGGTAAACACCGAAATCGGGAAAATCCGCGACGAGATGGTGGCGACCGAGCAAGAGAGAACCCCCCTGCAGCAGAAGCTGGATGAGTTTGGGGAGCAGCTGTCCAAAGTCATCTCCCTCATCTGCATCGCCGTGTGGATCATCAACATCGGCCACTTCAACGACCCCGTGCACGGCGGCTCCTGGATCCGCGGCGCCATCTACTACTTCAAAATCGCCGTGGCCCTGGCCGTGGCCGCCATCCCCGAGGGGCTCCCGGCCGTCATCACCACCTGCCTGGCGCTGGGCACACGCAGGATGGCCAAGAAGAACGCCATCGTGAGGAGCCTGCCCTCTGTGGAAACCTTGGGCTGCACCTCGGTGATTTGTTCCGACAAGACGGGGACCCTGACCACGAACCAGATGTCCGTGTGCAGGGTACGTCCCACTGGCTGCTGCTGCTGCTTTTCTCCTCAGCCGCTCTCTGCAGGCAGCATTGCTCAAATTCTCCTGATCCTGGCTCTTTTGGTTCTCACATCCTCAAAATTCTGCTTTATTTTCCTAAGATAAGCCTCCACTTTTAAGTCAGTTTTCCACTGTGTAGTCTTAAAGACTTTTGTCTTTTCCCTTCTTTAGTCATGGCCAAAAATAGCTCTACCCACACTCAAGGAAGAGAAAGTTGTTTGTAAGCAGCTTTCCACTGACTTGTCTGGGAGCCTTTCAAGTAATTCTTGGGTGGGATTTTTGCCTTTTTTAAGGAACTTACAGTGTAGAGCAGGCTGTGTATAAGTGTCAAACACTTGCCTCTTTAATTGAGAAAGACAACAATGGTGGAGAAACTTAGTATGAGAAAAGGAGATTTACTGCAGTAACTTGGGTAGTCGAAGGTGTTTTCACTCCTGAGTGGTTCCACCTTTATTTGGTTATCTTACCTTCATTAGCTCTTCTGGTCTGATGTGGATCACTGTAGTGTTTTCAGTGTGCAACACTGACTAATCTGGCAGCTTGTGGTGCAGTTGACCCTGTCACCAGCACTGCCAGGGTCATCTTCAATGTTGGTGTATTTTTAGGTAAGCGTGAGTTCTGTGCCTCTCTTGCCTCCCCCTCCAGTACTCTGTCTGGTGTTGGCTAATTTGGGACTTTCATGGCTGATCACTTAACATAATGCATGTTCAGTTGCCAGTTTGTGCTCCTGTGTAGGGATTTAGTGGAGAAAACACTGAATTCCTCTGTTTAATAACTTTAGATGTTCAGTGGTACAGCAACTCCAACGTGAAATGTCCAGAGTCTCATTACGTTGGGTTAGAATTCCAAATGTGTGCATGTGGAGCACTGCACACCAGTGGTGAAAGTTTGTAAGCCCTAAGCACTTTATTCTCATGTGATTGATGGCTTTTTCTTCCTAATTGGTGGTTGACTTGTTCTCTGCTTCCTTAAGTATCGTAGTATTTATACCTAAGAGACACAAAGCAGCTGCTCATCAGTATTCCAGAAGAGGTTACTTGCAGTAGAGTTGCATAACAGCCCTAGTCTTTGCAGGGATTTTTTCATCCTGCAGATGCCAAAAGCAGGAGGCTTCCTGGTTAACTCATCATTTAAGTTGTGTTTATTTAAGAGCTCAAAATGCTCTGCTCCTTATTTAGAGGGCTAAATGTTTTAGATCTTGTCCAGTACAACCTACTTGGGTCCTTGTTAACCTCTGACAGATGCAGTAGAATGTGAATTACAGTTTTCAAAAATGTAGCAAAATTCTAATACCTGCAGCAATTAATTTATATTTTTGGGCTGTATTTTGTGAGGATGCTTGTCTAAAGCACTGGGCAGCACAATGAGGGGAGAGGAGGACATTGCTAAAATGTGATGTGACAAAAATGGCCTGTGCTAACCAGTGGCTCAGGAATTCCATTAGGATACACCATCAATTAGTGAGAAATTATCTTCTCCAGTACCACTCCAGCAAGCCATGAAGAGTAAGAGAGCTTCAGGCACTGTGGTTTTTATCTCCATCCCCTCAGATGTGGCTCTGCCTGCAGCTCTCCTAGAAAGGAAACAAAGGAAAGACTGAGTTGCAGGTCTCTTGGAGTTACAGCTGCACCCTTCAGATGGGTGTCTGAGTTTGAAAATAAATAATTTCACCAGTGCTAGAATAGCACTTGAGTTGGCTGAATGGTTTAAGCTCCCAGTTTTCTGTGTGGTAAAGTGACTTGTAACTGGAAATCCAAGACAAGCAACACTTTTGCTTAAGGCTGGTTTTAAGAGACAGTAGCTGTAATCTGGCTCTTGCGAAAACCTCACCTCTTAGATCTCAGTTTCTCCTATTTGTAAATGCTCTTATTTTGATTTTGGGAGGAATTGTCAGTGTCCAAGCTGACAGTGGCCAGCTGAGCTGCCTTTGTTTCAAAGCAGAAAATGAATTCATTATTTGTGTTACATGAGAATTAATATACAACTGTGAAACTTAGGAAGAGCTTGGATCTAATGAGGATTGTCAGGTGGTGTGTTAATGGTCTTCCCAGCTGATGTGTACACAGTTCTTGTGGTTTTCAGCTCAGTTTTCCAAAGAGATCTGTAGGCAGAAGGCTGTTGTCAGTACTTTTTGCTTCAGTGTATGGGGCTGTTCAAACATATGTGAGATCAAAGTGCAGAGGACCAGGACTTGTCTGGTTTGTTCTTTCAGCCTGAACTTGCCTCTTGAACCTGCTTGCTTAAGGCCTGTTTGAATCTCTTGCATTAATTATTGTTCAAAGATAGTAACACTTGTAACTCTCTAATTTCAGATGTTTATCCTGGACAGAGTAGAAGGAGACAGCTGCTCTCTGAACGAATTTACTGTAACTGGTTCAACGTACGCTCCCATGGGAGAAGTGTAAGTGTTCTGTCCAAGTTAAATATTTGTCTGTTTGTGCATTCACTATTACTTTAGTCTAGAAAAGGGATGTGTGTAATATTCAATAGTGATTGGTAATAAATGAAAGGTCAGCCAGTGAGAATGCACACTGAATGGCTGGGGGCAAAGTAATTAACAGGAAAATGAAGATAAATGGTAGAAAAGTAAACTTTCGTAAAACTGAATACAGTCTTCAGTATTGCAGTGTTCCCTTGATAATCTACAAATTAATTATGGGTAGAGGGTATTTGTTTCATTGAAATCTTACTGGACTGAGATTAGCCATCTCATTGCTTCTAAGTGAGGTTTGTTTTTTTTATTTAAAACTGGGTAAATCTGAAGAAGGGTGAGAATTTGCTAATCTGTGAGCTCAGTGATTCCAATTTTCCTGCCTCAGAGAATGGGAAAGTTGTTTTTCCTGAGGCATCTTCTGAATGTGTTTGAGTTACCTCTTAAATTGTCTGTAAATTCCTGTCCCTGGCCCTCAGTAGTTTATTGGTGCATCTGTACTTGAGTTGATGCATGTTTATCCCAGCCTTTGCTATTTGAGCTGCTGTTAAACCCAGTCCTTTAGGAAAGGAATGAGGTTTGGTTTACTTTAGCAGTTGCAAGTCTCTACTAGTGAGGTAAGTGGTTCATCCTGAAAACTTCAGGAATTTTTAGGACTGCTTCTTGAAGAAAAGCCACTTTTTACTGGCTTGTTACAGCTCCTTTTACTTGGTCAGTCCTCCATGTATTTTATAATCTTACCAATTCAGTTTTACTTGCAGAGTAGAATTCTGCTATGGGCAAAGTAGAATTTAATTTCAGTTACTGTAAACATCTGAGCCTTGTGCATTTTCACATGTGTGCCTCTGACTCCTGCAATCTTGCCCATCTCAGTAGTGATTATCTCTGTTTAATTTCCCTAGCAGTTAAGACCCTGGTGTTCCCAGCAGCTGGAAATCTTAATTCCCCACTTCTCTTTTTTGTTTCAAAGCTAATTGCTGTCAGAATCTTAGGCTTTCATTTCAGGAGACTGCATTTGCTTAGACAAGGTGACTCCAGACCTTGCAAAACTCCCAGCTATTGCACTTCAGCTGGTCTCACAAGAGCTCCAGATAAACAAAATAATAAAATAGAGTGTGGTGACAGATGTGGGGGATAATGAGACAGACAGCAATGTTTGTTAATGTGCTGTTTTCACTTGCTGAAGTTGGAGAATGTGAACAAGTGTGTTAAACTTGCTGCATTCGGTGACACAAAGGATTCTGAGAGAGGGAAATTGCCTCAGAAAGGCTCTTACTGGAGCATAGGGAAACTCAGCTCAACTCCAGCCCTTAAGGCTGGTTTAATTCTGCATTTCTGGACACTTTTTAAAGCAGTGGCTTTGGAGGGATTTTAAGTAAGGTGACTGACTTCACCTTGGATTGCAAACTGTCACTGAAAATGAAATTTGTGGGGGGGTTAAGAGGCAGTTAATCCATTGCACTGCCCCAGAGCAAGACCTGCTCCAGATATGAACTATTTCTGACAGGAATTATTTGGTGCTTCAGACACTGTTGGTTTCCACAGCCCGTTCAATTTCATAACAATTAAGTGTTTTTGCGCTAAATCAGTAATTTTTCACTTGCACATAAAATATATGATACCTAACTCTCTCCTAAGATTCATTCAGAGTATGAAATCACAAATATTTCCTACTAAATCCACCCCCCCAGATTTCATACTGATTTATTTTCCAGGGATATTTGGAGTTTGTCAAAGTTTGGAGTAGTTTTGCCATATGTCAGCATGCTCAGTGCTCACTGCAACCTGAGAGCACAAACCCAACAATACTTAAGAACTGCAGCAAAAGCTGGCAGATTGCACTTGACCTTCAAATGAGTTAATCTTGAAAAACCTGAAGCTGTAAGGAAAAAAAATTCCTTTATCCAGAACTGGTCCCAGCACCTTAGACTGCGTTTGTACCTCAGATAAGGAACATAAAAACAAGAGTTATAAAAAGCACACCCTGGTGTAACAAGCTGTGGATATTCCAATATGCTGGTGTTCTTTGAGTTCAGAACAGGTGAAAACAGGAAGTTTTGGGTGGGATAGATGAGGTGACAACCTGAGAGCTGGACTTTAAAGCCACAGCTTATGGCTGTAGGATTATATGCAAAATGAAACATGAAAAACATACTTGTTTTCTTAAGATTCATTTTGTTCTCGTGCTGTGTTGCACAACACTGGAATTTGTTTGCAGTACCACAACTGAACAAAAGCTTACATAATGGGACATGTCATAGTCTGTGTTGTGAATTCTTACAGAGTAATGATCCACATCTTTCCTCCATCAGACCTTTTTTCTCCCCTCCTTGGGAGCTTTAATAAAAGATGTTATATATTAGCTCTGTCTTGCTAATTTTGCTGGTGGGAAAATAACAGTATTGAACACTGTCTTGGTTCTTTTATGCTTGCTGTAGAAGTATGGGAATGTTCCAGAAAAGGAATCAATTCACTGTTTCGAAATGTGAAAGCAGAGAAGTTGCTTCTTACTTGTGATGTCAAAATGGTGTTTTCTTTCAGGAAAATGTACCTTCCTTCTCTCTGAAGCCTTGAGATATTCATCATTAAGTGTGTACCACTACTAGGAAAGAGTATTTCTGTTCTAGTGGAGTTATTCTTGTGAAATGACTTCATTTTTCATGGCTTTAGGATGCTCACATATAATAGACATCAACTGTTAGGAAATTAAAGAGGCAAAATCTGCTTTAATGCCTGCCCAGTGCATGCACTTCATGCATTGCAGTAAAGCTGCAGAATATGCAGCAGGAAGGAAGCTGAACTCCTAAGCTATCCAGCAATAATCCCTCCTGTGTGGATCTCCCCTCCAAGCCCTGCATGTGCTCACATAGTGCCCTCCTGTGCCTCATCAGTGAGCCCTTTTCCACACTGCTGTGACTGGCACTGGAGGAAGTGAGGCTTTGGCACTCAGGGAGCGACGGCATCGATGATCCTGGCATTCCATTCATGGCTCTGACCAAACTTCAGAACTCCCCTTCAGCAATTCTGCTCTTCTCAGCAACTTCTGTAGTTCCAAGTTCATAACTAATGAGCATTGTACTAAATGGAAATGCAGTAAAGAGGATAAAGAAAAGATGAGATGCTAGTACTAAATAACTAACTTCAGTCTCCCCCTTTTCTTCCTCTGGAAAGGCATAAAGATGACAAACTCATTAAATGTAGCCAGTATGATGGTCTTGTGGAACTTGCAACGATCTGTGCCCTCTGCAATGATTCCTCTTTGGATTACAATGAAGTAAGTTCATATCCTGGAACAGAGGAGAGTGTGGGAATGAGGATAAATGTTCTCATCTGTCTGTGTAATACCTTGAAGTGGTAAATCCCCTGCTAGTCAAGGGGGGAGAGTATTTAGGCCCTCTGAAGTATTAATTCTGAGAATTACTTGTTAGTTGAACACTAAGAACTAAATCCAGCAGCAGGTGTAATCTGTAATTTGGAGATTTTCTGGTGCTGCTTTCTTGCTTTGCCTCACTGCCTTGCAGTTGCTACCAATCTCAAAATGTCTTAAATGCTTGATGATAAAATACTGACACCTCTCTCTGCTGCTCTTGAGGGTAAGGGCTTCAAATTCCTACAAATCAAACTCCTCAAAGCTGTTCTTTTAAAATAGTTTCCCTTGTTTCATGAGTCACATTAAATCTCATTACGCTTCCACCCCCCTTGTGAAACTTGAGCTTTTGTCTGTGGTAGGTTCCAGGTGAGGTCTAAACTCCTGTGCTTTTGTTTGCTTTGTGTCAACTCAAGGCTAAGGGAGTTTATGAAAAGGTTGGTGAAGCCACAGAGACGGCGCTTACGTGTCTGGTTGAGAAAATGAATGTGTTTGACACAGACCTGAAGGGACTTTCTAGAATCGAACGTGCAAACGCCTGCAACTCAGTGAGTCCCCTTTTATTGGCATTTTTTGGGGAGACAGCTCTCTAGTATGTATCACCTAAAGGCATTTTTATGTTTTTAATAAGGTAATAAAACAACTCATGAAGAAAGAATTCACTCTGGAATTCTCAAGAGACAGGAAGTCGATGTCTGTCTATTGTACTCCGAACAAACCGAGCCGCACGTCCATGAGCAAGATGTTTGTTAAGGTCAGTCCCTCACTTGAGTGAGTGTGGTGGTGAAATGGCTGCAAAGTAGCACCACACTTTAAAATTATGGTACAATGAACTGCAGCTTGAAGTGGGAGGAAGGACTTTGTAATTTAAGCAAATGGTGTAATGGAAAGGGATTTATTAATCTAAACAACTTTTTCTTTTTGCCTCTGCAGGGTGCTCCTGAAGGTGTGATTGACAGATGTACACATGTCCGTGTTGGAAATGCTAAAATACCTTTAACCTCAGGAATTAAGCAGAAAATAATGTCTGTCATTAGAGAATGGGGAACTGGCAGAGACACATTGCGTTGCTTGGCTCTGGCAACCCATGACAATCCTCCCAAAAAAGAGGAAATGAATCTGGAGGACTCCTCAAATTTCATTAACTATGAGGTAAGATTAGTAGCACTTCTGCCTCTCCCAAACTGGAGAATGGTGACTCCTTATGTTTGATTATTCCTTGAGGAACTTACATCTGAGAATTTTCTTTCTGGGTATTTTTGATGTCAGATACAACAGTTCCTTCCATGTGTGGAGGGAATGTTCAGTGTAAGAAGAGACTTTGTGTTTTAGAAGAAACTGTTGATGGCACGTAGACAGGCTGCTGCTGCTTGGCTAAAAGCACAAGAAGAAATCAGTTAAACAGTCCAAAAATTGCACAAGAGTTGTTTCAGCTCTTATGGTTTTTCAGTTTGGCATTGATCAACTGCAAGACTTTTTTGGGGATTGTGTGATGGAACATACCTGTTCTGGGAGTCAGGTTCACTTCCTTGCTTCTGTGCTGTCAGCTGCAAGGGCTCAGTCCATGATTATCATCTTAGCTGCTCTGAAATTTTCCAGTGAAATCTGTATCTGGTATTTAGGAGGAAGGTAATGACAGTTGCATGAGGTTTTGGCTTGTGCTCTCTCTGCTCCTGGCACTGATGATAAAAATGAAAGACTCAATGCTTGCAGGTTCAGTTTGCAAGGCTGGCAAGTAGAGAACATTTTAACTCGTAAAACTAGTGCATTTGAAGTAAAATTTGGTAAGGCAGGACAAGGAGGAATCCCAAATGTCACGACACAGAGATGTAACATGCAGGGAAAACAATTATTTCACTGCTGCCAGAGGAGAAATCTGCAGGATCTTGCACTAAAACTCGGTGTATCTTGTTTCAGACCAACCTGACGTTCGTGGGCTGCGTAGGAATGCTGGATCCCCCGAGGATTGAAGTAGCTTCATCCATAAAGCTGTGCAGACAGGCTGGCATCAGAGTTATTATGATCACTGGTGACAACAAGGGCACGGCCGTGGCCATTTGCCGCCGCATCGGGATCTTTGTGGAGGATGAGGACGTGTCCACCAAAGCCTTCACGGGCCGGGAGTTCGATGAGCTGTCCCTTGCTGCCCAGAGAGATGCCTGTCACCATGCCCGCTGCTTTGCCCGTGTGGAGCCTTCCCACAAATCCAAAATTGTGGAGTTTCTTCAGTCTTTCGATGAGATCACAGCCATGGTAAGCGATGGTTGCTTGGGTAGAAAGGTAAATGATGTGTTTAAACCCTAATTAGGCCTTCTCAGAGTAATTCCCCATTCTGAAAAACGGTTGCTTCCATGTTTCCCTGCACTTAGTGAGTTTTAAGGATCCAAAACCACGCCCAGTGCAAAATTCCTTTCTGGATCTGTGTATCAATGCCCACCTTATTTATTGATTCATTTCCAACTCTGAATTCTTGTTTTAGACTGGCGATGGTGTCAATGATGCCCCTGCACTGAAGAAAGCAGAAATTGGAATTGCCATGGGTTCTGGTACTGCAGTGGCCAAAACTGCTTCTGAAATGGTTTTAGCAGATGACAACTTCTCCACGATTGTGGCTGCTGTGGAAGAAGGACGTGCAATTTATAACAACATGAAACAGTTCATCCGATACCTGATCTCCTCCAATGTTGGGGAAGTTGTTTGGTAGGTTTAAATTTATTTTTTTCTTTGAGGTAGAGTTGTGATGATGGAGTCTTCCAGTATTTCTCACTAAAACCAGAGGAGGAAGTTCTCCAGGTAATGGGTCTTTGTGGAAGTTGCATGTTTCTGGTCTGGTCTTTAGTGAAGAATTGTAGCTTGCCACAAAAGTTGCATGTTGTGTTTTGTAGAATATTCTAGTTCAGTAGGTAATGCTTTCCAGTTGTTTCTGTGATTGGAATAATTCTCTAGAGAAGGAGAACCAAAACCTTAATCAAACAGTACAAGATGTGGAATTTCAGATAACACAGTCACAGGCATAGCTTAATGTTTGTTTAACCTCAGGTTTCAGGAGCATGTCTTGTGTTCCTGTGGGAGGAGCAGTGGTGACCCAGCACACAGAATGCATTTCTGGTGGCAAAATGTAAATATTGGTCTTCTCACAGTCCTTACATCAAAGCAGGCTTTCTCCCAGAGTGGGATAAAGCACAGCAGTTGTCTTGCCTTGTTTCTTGTCAGCTTTAAGACTGTCCTTCATACAGCTCTTGCTGCAGCCCCTACTTCTGTTCTATTTATTCACACAGGCTTGGAGCCATCAAAATTAAAGGCTCATTAAACTTCTGCAGGGACTAACAGTAGTCTAGGGAAATGAAGCTTAGTCATTTGAGCTAAAATGTGTCTTTAAGAAAGTGGTTTGCAAGCCTTTATCCATGTGTATATATATATTTACCTCTACAGACAAGTAGGCTGGGGAAAAAACAACCTTAAAGTGAAAATTCTTCAATTTTTGAAGTTACCAGAAGAAAACAATGCTTCAAAGCTTGCCTACCAGTGGTTAGTCTTTGCTCTTGGATATGTGCTTAGTTTTCTGATTGTGAATAGTCAGCTTGTGATCTTTGGTGGATGAGAGAGAACAGAAGTGCTGCTACAGGCTTAGGCTTAAACGTTACTTCTGCACAAGAACAAGCTTGTAACTGGTGGGTTTCTTTGTAGTATCTTCTTGACTGCTGCCCTGGGTTTTCCTGAAGCTCTAATTCCTGTTCAGCTGCTGTGGGTAAACCTTGTGACGGATGGTCTCCCTGCCACTGCCCTGGGCTTTAACCCTCCTGATCTTGATATCATGAATAAGCCACCGCGCAACCCCAAAGAGCCCCTGATCAGTGGGTGGCTCTTCTTCCGTTACCTGGCTATTGGATGTAAGTACTAATGGCTTTTTTTTTTTTTTCCTTAAATAAACTAAGACATGAATTACAACCTGATTTTTTTTCAGTACTGGAAGTCTTGAGGCCAAAGTTCAAGAGTGGCAAGCGAGGTCTTGTCTTGAGTATGGTTTTCACAGCGCTGAGAAAAGCTCTTTGTTTTCTTTCAGGCTACGTTGGTGCTGCCACAGTGGGTGCTGCTGCTTGGTGGTTTATTGCTGCTGATGGTGGTCCAAGAGTTTCCTTTTACCAGCTGGTATTTGCTCAGTTTAATATCTTTGGGGGGAGAGGGGAGGTTCCTGCTGCTTTCATACTTGAAATGACTGTACAAACCCGGTAGGTTACGGGAATATTTATATAATGAATCATTTTCAGACTTGTTACTGTAAAACTTCATTGTGATTAATTAGTCTTGATAGCAAAGCTCAGAGATGGGATACCTGAGCTTCTAACAATTTGAGGGACTAATCATTGTCTTGTAAGTGAAAGCCTAAAGGGGATTTTTCTAAAGCAGGCAGAAGTTTATAAGCGCTGGTTTTAGGAGTTACAGTAGAAACTTCTCTTTCTGTAATACTCACTGCTTTTTCCTAGTTGCTTATTTTACATTTTAAAAGTTAACAAGCTGTGGAAGTGAGTTGACTCTGTTCTGTTCCAGAGCCATTTTCTGCAGTGCAAGGAGGACAATCCAGACTTCTACGGGGTCGACTGTGTGGTGTTTGAGTCCCCGTATCCGATGACAATGGCTCTTTCTGTGCTTGTCACCATAGAGATGTGCAATGCTCTCAACAGGTTCGTATGTCCCAACAGGAAAGCCAAGCCTCTGCATAGCTTGCCCAAAATCTTGCTTTTTGTGCAATTTGATCCTTGGTGGACAGCTCAGCTAATGAAGAGTGAGTCACATTTCCCTTCCGAGTTCTGGTAGTGCAGACAGACTCTTAGATAACATAAGAGATCTCTTATCATAAGGTGTATTTTTAAGTCTGCCAATTCACTCTGGTATTTCACTAAGCACAAGCAACTGAAATATTTTCCATTATTTTTAATCTAAGCTTAATCAATCAGATTATCTTTCCTATGTTGGTATAAAGTGATATCAAGGAGAACTAAAATAAGAATGCTGAAGATATGGAAAATAGTTTTTCTTGCCCTAAGGGAGTGTGGGTTTAGCCAATTAATATTAGATTATAAATGGAAACCACTAAATAGCACAATGTCAAGGGTATTTTTCTTCAAATAGCTTAGAGGTCAGTTAATTTAAAAACAAATAAACTTGAAATACAAGTGCACTGGGGTAGTCCTACATAAAGATACTGCTCTACATCTGCTGCTCTGGATCTCAGCCTCTTCTTCAGCACAGCCTAAATGCAGATGGAATCAAGAGCCAGCATTAAGAAGGTTCAAGTTCTTGACCCTGTGTAAGTCTTTCTGTGAACTTCAGCAGAAGTGGGTGCACTTGGGGCCCTGGTAGAGTTTCTTAGACTGCCATGTCCACCCTGCCCTTTCTTCTCTGATGGAGAGGATTTTGGAGTCATAGTGAGAAGAATAGTCTAGATCAGGAACGAGCAGAACACTTGAGACTCTCAAGAATGAACCTGAGGCTGATGGTGACTGCTTTGCTAAGCTGACTTCCAGGCCAGTTTGAAGTTGCAGCATCCAAACCATATCCTGGGCTGTTTCCTGCCTGGGATCCCCGTGCCTTGCCAGGCTGCTTTGTGGTTCTCAGAGCTTCCTGTTGGTGTTACAGTCACACACCAGCCGTGTTTCTGTTGCAGCCTGTCAGAAAACCAGTCCCTGATGAGGATGCCCCCGTGGGAGAACATCTGG
This sequence comes from Rhipidura dahli, assembly GCA_013399225.1. NCBI lineage: Eukaryota > Metazoa > Chordata > Aves > Passeriformes > Rhipiduridae > Rhipidura > Rhipidura dahli. The sequence goes on from VXAC01006773.1 coordinate 162,640, forward strand.
CTGGTGGGGGCCATTTGCTTGTCCATGTCCCTCCACTTCCTTATCCTTTATGTGGAACCACTGCCAGTAAGTGCTCGTGCCTTACCCCCATCCCTGAACTCACAGACAGAGCAAAACCTTGTGTGAGGCTCGAGGCCAGGGCTGCAGGGGGAGCTTGGTAACCCCTGGCTTCTCTTTCAGATTATCTTCCAGATCACACCTCTGAACGTGACGCAGTGGCTGATGGTATTGAAAATCTCCCTCCCTGTCATTCTGCTGGATGAAACACTTAAATATGTGGCCCGTAACTACCTGGAACCTGGTAAAGATGATAGTGTGCGGCCTGCCACCAAACCCTGTGCTCTGTCAGCATGCACCGAAGGAGTTTCTTGGCCGTTTGTGTTCATTACTATGCCCCTGGTTATCTGGCTTTACAGCACAGACACTAACTTTAGTGATATGTTCTGGTCTTGACTGACATGGTGACGAGTTTTACATTTAAAGGAAAAAAAAAAAGTTTAACTTAATTTTTTTATTGTTTAGAGCAACTGTCTATTTCTGCTGTTTTTTCACATGAACATATTTGCCGGTGATGGAGGTTTCATAATCTAGATTTTGGTTTTTTGCTTTTTCTGACTTCAGTGGGGCAATATATTCCTCTTTTATACACAGTTAAAGTGTCCATTGACATGTACAGAGAACTAACACTATTTTATGCAAATATTTTTTTGTAGATGAAAAGCATGTACAGTGTTCTGTTGAATAGTCTATTCATCATGTAAAAAAAAGTAAATTTTTTTTGAGCCAGCGGACACTATCAAATTAAATTGGCAGCAGATTTTAGGGAATGAATGTGTGTTGTCTAAAACTAAAAAAGCATGTAACTGTTTGTCTTCTGCATGATCATCCAAACTTAATTTGTCATAAAGTCAGGTTTTGTTCACGAGCAGAACTTTCTGCACTGGGTAGAGAGTCCTGCTCCCTGGGTCAGGATTTCTTCTCGGTCCCCTCTTCCCTCACTCTCGGTTCTTGACTGTCCTTGTTTACACCACTTTCTGTATGAGGTATGCCTGATCTCTCTCGTGCAGAAAATACCATTCCAGGTGCAGCCTGCTGGGGTTCTTCCATACTCTCAACACACATAGGGTTTTTTTTAAGGATTATTTATTTGTCTATTGTATTTTACTGTAACACCTTACTTTGCCAGTGTTGCCCATTACGCAGGGATAGGGAGGGCTGCTTCTGTCTCCTTAAATCTAAAGCCTTTTTACCACACACAAACTGTTTCAATTCAAAAGAGGGGTTTAAGTTGGGGTTTAATACCATTTTTTACACGTGTCAGAGCCTTTCTTTTTCTTTCTTTTTTTTTTACTCCCCTGTAAGACCAAAATTTGCAATGAGACCTGAAAAAAATAACTTGCACTGCATAGCTAGAAATTGGATTTCCTACACTTAGGGCACTAATGCTCAGTTGTATACATGGAGTTACTCTGCTGGCCTGTTGTTAGCCTGACTTGAAGTAACAAACTCGTGTGTGTTTTTTGTAAAATCTGTAAATAGCACATGACCAAATTGAACATATTGTATAGAACTATTTTTATTTTAATGTGGCACTAACCACCTTCATTATTACGGTAAATGTTAAAGCATGTTTTCAAATTCAGTCCTGTATCAACAATGTGTAAGTCATTAACAGTCCTAACTGTGGTGTTTTTCTCCAATGCCTTCCAACTTTCATCGACTAAAGTGAGTATTTTTCTTCCATTTCACCCTGCCAGTGGTGACTTGCTGTAAAATAGCATATGCTGTATACATGTTGAAGAATAAATAGTAATTTCCTTCATTCCCATGCTGTGTTTTGTCAAACTCTGCTGTGCTACATTATTATCACCACTTTAGACTCGTTTTGTGGTCTGAAGCTCAAATTACTAATTCCAAAGGCAAAGCACTTGCTTTTGGTTTAGTGTATTTTAGGGTCTTGTTTTATAGCACCCGGGAGCCTTAGTGCCCCAAGGTCTTACAGCTTTTGGTCTTAAGTTTGAGATAAAATCAGACAAATCTGTAACTTAAGACCCTGACAGCTGTTTCCGTGAATGTTTAGTGTCCAAAACTCTCTGGTACTCGTGGTCAGGTGCTGGTTTACTCCAAAGCTTTTCCCTGCTCTGAAACAGGGGCTGCCCTTCGGAGCTGAGCACCCTTCCCCTGTCCCTGGTACCTGCAGTGCTCAAAGGGCAGGTGCTGCTCCTGGCAAAAACGGCTCATTATTTGTTACTTGCCATCTGAGAAGGCAAAAGAACAGTCTCAGCTTAACAGGGCAGTCTTTGAAACTTGCCCTGAGGTCACTGTGTCTGTAGAGCAGCAGGTGCTGTTATCTTGTGCTGGCTCAGTCTGCTTTAGTAACCAAATTCAAACAGCTTTGTGATCCCTCCTAGAGGGGAAGGATAGTTCCAGGCTATGTTCTCTTGGTGCCAGCTGGAATCCAGCAAGCACACATAATTCTCTAGGTTTAAGCTCTCGAGTGGAGAAATGCTCCCTCAGAACACAGAGGCTCTATCAGAAATTCCACTGCATTGGGATACTTTGTTTATAGAGACTTTGACTTGTTTGAGTTGATGTGAAGTGGCTCAGAGGAGCTGACCTGATGATGTAGTAAGTGTGTTGCCAAACTGTGAGCATTCAAATCTCCTTGAATGCCCTTGACTTCCTTTTTTAGTGTGGAAGAGCCAAGCTGAGATTTTGCATTCCACAAAACCACTGGCCTGTGCTGGCCATTTGCTGAATCAATAACAAATGAGCCGCATGAGAACTCGTCCCTGTTTCTTGAAACAAAAAATAATAGTCCCTGTGATGTAGGATTCCTTGAGCTCAAAGTATGTACCAGTATGTTATTTGCTGGAAACAAATTAGCAGCTTAGTTCCCTGTGCTCCCACTGCTATTGACAGACATGTCCAGGGCAGGAATGCCACTGAACATGGATTCTGCTGAACCTCAGAGCACCATGTGGTGGCCTTTTTAAAGCCACGTGTCTGACTGCCACCATGAATAATTCTGCTTCTTGTACAATCCTGTTTGTGTCTTTAATGCCAAATAATCCTGCTATACAACCCCTTTTTTCCCTCACTTAAGAAGCTGAAGGGGTAAAATGACTATCGATAAGTAGAATTCATTCTTCAACACCTTCTCTGTTGGATCTGTCAGTGTTGAAGATGAATCTTGCTGCTTGTCATGGATTTCCAAAGACATCTGAGAGCTCCTTCATGCCGCTGTCTCAGAGGCACTTGGGGTAGGCCCTTGTGTTCCTTGGAGATTGCCTTGAAAGCTGGATGACTGGTGGGCAGATGGAGTGGGCTCCATCCCTGCAGGCTCCTGAGCTTACAGAAGCAGTCAGGTTTTATAAGGTGCTCCTACAGAGCCCAAGCAATCTTCATCTGCCCTGTTTTTCTTCTATTTCTCCCAGTCTTGTCCAAGTTTTCCTGCAGAAATGGAGCAATAGGCTTCCCCAAGATCAGCACTCGCTGGTCTTGGGTTTGATGGCAGCTGTGCTGTGCTTTCAGGATTTCTGTTTTTCCAAGTGTTGTAAATCCCACCCTTGCCTGGTTGGGATTAACCAAATGTTCAGACCTACCATGAGCTTCCTCCTGGGCAGTGAAGCATCCTGCCCTGGAATCACATCCTTGTGATCCTGGAGCTGGAGTGCTGGGTCTGGGCTTCAGTCCTGGCACCTAAGCAGGCTGGGGGAGGCTGCAGGAGGAGCATGAGGCAGCTGAGGGCTTTTCTGGTCTAGAAAGTATAGAACTCTAGTGTAAAGTTTGTAATTTCTGCAAGAAATGTCTGAACTAAAGTGTTTAGCCTGAGCTGTATCGATCCTGTCATCCTTCAGCCTCAGTCCTTTCAGCTGGAGAAGCCAGGAAGGGGGAGGACTTTTCAGGACAGACTCATTTGCCAACATTTCAAAGTCAAAACTCTCATTTAATTTCTTTGATCCCAAATATTTCCTCCTCAACCTCCCCAGTGCTGGGGTTGAAGAAGGTGACTCCTATTGAACCATGTTAGCCCAGAGAACATACAGCAGCCCTTGGTCAAGCAGAACTTACTCAGAATTCCCCAGGCTTGATCTCCCACTCCATTCTTCAAAATAGCTTCATATTTTTTGTTTCTCTTTGCTCCCATCTCACCGAGCTTTTTCATCTCTGCTGTTTTCTGGATTCCTTGGTGCCCTCACACATTACTGCTTATTCTCTAGTGTGAGAGGGGTGTGTAAGACCAGGATCAATCGTGTGATTGATGCTGCCTTATGCTGGCAACACCAGAAAGGATATTGGCTTGTGCTGGGAACCCAGTGGGGTTTGGAATGAGAGCAACTCCTCCTGAATCCCGTGTTCTGCAGCGAGGAGGATGCTCAGGCAGCTGCAGTCATGCATTGAATTTTTAGACAGGAGCTTTTGTCTTTGCAGTGCCTTGGGCTCTCTCTGCTTTCACATGTGAGCAATCCAAAGTGCTGAGCTACACAATGAGCTGCTCCTTCTTGCTGGCATCCGAGCAATAAAAATAGTTCATACTTGGTTTCCCAAAACATGATTGCAAATAATTGAGTATGAAGGAGGCTGCAGAAGAACATCTCTACCAGTCTGTCAAAGTGCTCCGAGGCTTGTGTTGGTAGAGAGGCTGTTGGGGAGGTTCCTGGTACGAAACTGAGTTTTTAATCTGATGATAGAATGCAGTACAGCAGTGCCAGCCCGAGAACACAGCTCGAGCCCAGAGTTCATGGTACACAGCCCCAAGGGGGCTGAATTTGCTGAGATGAAGGGAGGTAAAACCAATACAGAGTTGTCTGTCTCTTGCACCTGTCTTGTTTACTTTTTTGCACTTCTAACCATTAACTGTTTCCCTAATCTCTGCTAATTACATCCTTAATTGCATTAATATGCATTTTCAAATCTTAGCAGGAGAGCCCAAATTTTAGTGTTGAAGCAGTGTTTGGAAGAGCTTCCCTGGAGCTGTAGGGACTCAGAGCAGTCTCTCCAGACACAAGGCTGACCTTATGCTGTGGTAGGGGTGAAGTACAGCAGGAGCTTTAGGATGTTGTACTCTACCCTTTGCCTACAGATTAATCCATGTAGTTTAATGACTTCTTCAAAGCTTTCCTACTGCTTCCCAGAACAAGCTGCCTAACTTGGAAAAGGGACATTGTTAGGTCACTTCGGGGCCAAACTTGCCGTAAAGCCTCTACTGAAAAAAACAAATGCTAAGTGTGGAACTTGAAAGTAAAAATTCCAAAGAACTGAGAATTGTCTGTTGCCACTGGTCAGGCAGAGAAAGGCAAAAGCTAATTAAACGTGTCTTGTTTTTCACTGCAGTCTTGAGTAGGAAGTGCTGGCTCTGCTGATAATCAAGGGAGCTGAGCCTTAATCCAGAGGATTCTGAGCTTCAAGAACAAAGTAACCTGAGAGTGTCCCTTCAATGACAGAGCAGCCAGTTACCAAACTTAACATTCTTCCTTCTGTCACTGTTGATCTTAGTCTTGCTTGTATAATGATACTTAGCATTCATCCTTTCATTAACTGATGCCTTTTCTTTCTTTCCTTTTCAGCAATACTGGAGTAATCGCTTCCTAAACAATTTTGCAGAAATGTAAGGTTGTTTTGTTGCGTGCATGTGTTTTTAGCAACACATCTACCAAAACTTCTGCATGTATCGTGTAAAAAGATTCTTTGCTTTCCCTAAAAACAAAACTCATTGTGTTCTCTGTGGAAGAAATGTGTGGTACCATTAGGACTTCATGATACAGATGTACAAACGTGCAATATAGCTTACCAAGTCGGAACTCTCTCCAGAGAAGTTGGGTTTCTGTGCTGCATGGAGAAGAGTTTGGTTATCCTTGAACAAGAACTGAGGAGCTGTCAGCCAATTTCCATATTCCTGTATGTAAAATGTCAGTTTATACAATGTACAATATCAGATAATGCATGCCTTGGGTTGTAGATGGATCTCTCTCTGTATTGTATCATCCAAACATCCTACTCCAACAGCTTCTGTACAATGCTCTCCTATTTATAAATCCATGGAAACGATTACAAATGAATGTTAAACCGTAAGCCTCCACTTCATAACGTTGGATTTTTTTATCATCTGTGCAAATCAACCTCTTTTGCACTGTAATGTAACTTATTTAAATCTAAGGCAGTAAGACAGATGTTGGTGCAATACAAAATATCGTGATGCATTTATCTAAAAAGCAACAACGACGTAGCCAGTTCCCACAGCTGCATGTGTGACCTTTAGAAGTTGTAAATAAGATCAATTGTCTATTGACATGCTGACAGTAAGGAGCATCACACCTAGTTTCATTTGTATCAGGTAAATAAATTTATTCTACAATACATACTCGGCGTGTTATTTGATGCACTTTGTTTCCTGCAGGTCCCTGTGCAGGCACTGCAGCGCGCTCTTATTTTAATGCCAGGATGACACTTTTTAGCACCACCACCATTGCAATCTTTCCTCCTAGAACTATGCAGATGCAGCTGCTCCTCGGCAGTATTGACCTCCTCGCTGGTGTGATTTCCTCTGTCCAGGGGCTTGTGTGTGTGTTTAAGGGACACTGTCAAGTACTTTGATCACTCAGTTTTTTTAAAATGCTCCATTGTTTGTAAAATCCCTCTGAGAAACGTAAAATAAACAATTCTTTCCCAACTACATCTTTATATATTTTTTTTGTCCTTTTCTATTTTCTAAATTGCCCCGGCCTCAAGTAGCTCCTTGGTCTCTTCCCTTTCTGTAGGCAAAAGGAGAAGGAGCCAAATGTGTTTGCTCCAAACCACACCACGAGCATCCTGCTGGGAGTGCTTTGGGCTCACTCCCTTCCCCAAACCAGGGGCTGTTCTGCCACGAGCTCACAAGACTGCTGCTGGGCAAGGCTAAAGCACTGCCAGGGTAAAAGCTGCATTTTCCAAGTGTCCTGTAATGCTCTGCTGCAAAGCCCAAACAATAGGTTTTCTTTGGAATAAGAGACAACTTAGGAATGTGTCTTACATAAAATGTAATGTCTCTTAGCCTCCAGCCCCTGATAGCAGCACCCTGCTGGCAAACGGCATTATCCAAATGAGGTGACACATCTGAGACCCTTCAAACGCAACAGTGCGATGTTTAAAAATACAGGGGTCGAATTCCATGGTCCAGCAGCTCTATAGGATGGTGGAGGATGCTGCTGGCGGCTGCTTCCTACTACGGTAGTGCAGTGCTGGGCAGGCTGAGCTCTGCTGCTCGCCCCGGGGCAGTCAGAGCCCGGCTCCGCACTCCCTTATCTCCCGCCGCAGCTCCCCCCGCAGCCCGATTTAGAGCCGGGCCTTGGCACGCACGGCCGCCGCTGTCAGCACAGCCCCTGCCGCGTCCCACGGACACCTGACCGCAGGCATTTGGCCAGGGCAGCTGCGGGAGGCAGCCCCAGCCCCGTGAGCACCTCTTCCCTGTCACAGCCTCAGCCAGGTGGGAGAATGGAGCGTTTCTCAGAGCTCACCATCGCTGTTGTACCAACGCGCCCGTGTGGAGCTCGCTCCGGCCCGGCTGCTCCGCTCCTGCCCCTTTTTTCTGCCTGTGCAAATTCTCGTCCCCAGCTCCTGTGCCAAAAGCAAAGCTCAGCAATGACAGAAAGTCGTTATTCAGCACCCAGCTCGTGCTGCTGTCACAGCGAGGTGCATTCCTCGGCTGGTTCCAGCAGCTCCACGTTCAGACAGCGCTGAGCAAAACTCACAGCAACTCACACCTCATTTTTAAACATTTCTTTAAAGGATGATCTGCAAGTTTAAGCAGAACGAGTCCCCCAGCTGGAGTACAGCCATGAGAGGAGAACACGATGCTCAGTGGGTTGCCAAGGTACTCAGTGCAAGAGTATGTGGTAAGAGATGCTGAAATAAACAGCTTCATCTTCCCCCTCCTCCCCCTCCTCCTCTTCTCCCTGCAAACCCCCAGCTCTAAAGCATCACGTGGATGAGCCCACTGACAGCACAGAGCAAAGAAACCACTCCCCACAGCTCAAGTTATGAGGCATTATGGACATATTACACCAAACTCTAAATACAGAGGGCAGGAAATATCCCTATTTTTACCTTGAGGTGAATTTGAGTATGATTAGAGCCCACATCCACCCCCAGGAGAGTGGGTGAGAAATGAGAGAAGCTCTGAGCACCTGAAGAGGTCTTCTAAAAGATTTCATCCCAACAGTTTTGGAAGCACAGAGAAGACTTTAGACATCAATTTATCAAACTCCAGGGATTTACCCAATACCCCAAACCATCCCTCTATTTGCCACATCGCTGTTTTGATGGGATGATAAGGGAGGAAAAGGAATCTTATCTCCACACCCACAAAGTCCTTAGCCCCCCTGGAAGCTCTTTAAAAGGGAGGTTTGTACACTGTAAATGTCTGCTGGGGACCCACACCCAACAGCCCAGAGCCACTGACTTTGCAAAGCAAAGGCTCAAGCCAGTGACTGAAAACAGATTATTCTATTTTGTTGTTCCATCAAGTGATAGCCATGGACTGGCCAAAGGGCTTTCCTTAATATATAAAATGTTAGACTCAAGTTACCCAAGGGAACATTTCATTTTTTCCCTGAGTTGTTTGCACCAAAAATTATCTATCAATATTATTTATTTTATTATCTATTTCCTCCCTAAACACCAAGTCTTCTACACATTCTTGCCTCCTCTTGGCCAGCTTCCAAAGACACTTTAACCACCTAAATCTTAGGTTTATACCAAATTTAAGCCACCCTAAGGTCACTAAATTTAAGAACCACAGACATGGAAGATCTGGGTTTTTTAAATGTATTTGGTTGTGGTAAGTTTGTGTAACTCAAAATGACAATGGCAGACACAGCCTTTGAGATCTTCTTACCACTGAGATCTAAATGAGGGAATAGGGTTTGCTGAATCAGAAATCCTGCCTGCTTCTGCCCTGGATGGATCAGTTTCCACATCATTGAGCTCCTGAAAAGCAAGGAGGGAAGAATCACCACACAAAGGGGCTTAATGAGGAAGACAGTTACTGAAAGGGAGAAAAAAAATCCTAGTTAATCAAAAATCCCTCTATAATCAGCAGCAGCAGAAAAAGAAGCAGCACCTCGATTCAACAGAGGACACTGATATTGGCCAGCAGTCCTCAGTCCCTCCTTTATCTCTGTTTCACAATTCAAGAATTCCCACGATCTGAAAATCAGCATTAGAAACACTGCCACTATTTCAGGTGTTACCAGCACAAAACAGGAGTAAATGCATTATTCAGGCAATTTCTAACCACACTATGAATGTGTGCTGCTTTTAGACTCTGGTGAATTCAGCCTTTTAGCCTGTACCCAAATCTATGTACAGCTCAAAGAAATTCTGTCCCTTTCTGATCACTTCCTGTCAAAGTAGGAAAGAAAAGTAATGAAATATGTGATTTAAATCTGAGGATTTCAGGCAAACAGGCACTCTGCCTTTACCCAGTCCCAGACCAGCACCTCAGACACACCAACACTTTTCAGTACAACTGGATGGCAGCAGATTTCTTGCTTTATGTCCAAACTGCTTCACTTCCATCACTGATTTAACACAGCCTGAACTTCAGCTCTTGGCTTTGTGATCTTTTCTTCTCTGGTGCAGAGCATGTGATTGAGGGAGGGAATGAGGTCAGCTGCTTATTAAGGGCTAATTGTTATATTCCCTGAACCAAAAGCCTGTAACTGCATTGGAGAGTACCAGACCTCTGCAACACCAGAGATCACATTCTAAAATTAAAGCACTAATGAAGGCTCATTAATAGGCAAGCAGAATCCCTCTAGAATTCTGAAGTGAGGGTCAAATATATCTCTCTATAATCTCAACATGGATAGCACCTCAAAGTCCCACAGTCACAGTGCAGCTCGTAGCAAAGATCACACACAGCTGCCCCAGCACACTGGGAACTCACCAGGCTTTATCTGAAAACTTCTCATTTTCAGTGAGGAACCAAGTTCTCCAAAATCCAAAGCTGTGAGGATACAATGGCAAGGAGATGAGCAGGGTAAGGCCCCTCATCTGCCAGAAAGTCATCAATGAAATGTTTGCTCTCCCTGAGATGCCCCCATTTGGTGGATTTGCTTCCGGGAAGAGCAGCAGCAGCTTATGCCAATCCAACTGCCACGACAGCTTTGCTTTGCTGTTCTTCCCCTATCACCTTCAAATAACCATAATTCAGTTTGGTATTTTGGAAAATCTAAAGCCCACAGAATTCCAGAGAGAACAGACAAGCAGCTGTTTTGTTTTCTTAAATGGATGAACTATTGGACTCCTCCTTTGTAAGCCATGGCATACCAAAACATTTCCAAAGCAGACAATAATCTGCCTCTTCCTTTTGTTGTGCATTTTTGATACAACATCACAGAGGGATATTTTACCCTTATCTGCCTTTCAGGGAGAAGCTTCTTTTCCATGTCATGTGTTTGTACCAAACAGCCATTTTTCCTCCAACTGATACTCAAAATAATTTTTTAGCTTTCTAAAAAGTCTGTGTGCTCCAACATACCTGTGGTAACAAAATAAATACAAAAGGAATTAAACTCTCAGTATGAAGATTTAAAAAACACATTTTGGTAAAGACTAAGGAAGTCAGAACTGTAAGAAAAATAAGTAATTCCTCTTCTCACACATCAAGCCCACAGAAATGAAACAGTTTCTAGATTACCCAAAGCAGTTCACCCTTGAAATGCTGAGGATGGGAATTTGCATGTGAAGCAATTTTGCTTCAAAAGGTGAGGGGAAAGGGCATGAATTCAAAAACTACCTGACAAAACCAGGAAGTATATAAACATGGAAAAAACAGGACAATATGTGGATTTGCATAATTCAACATTTCTCCAGCAGAGCAAGGGAAGAGGGATGAATTCTTTTTATAGCATTTTAAATGTCAGTACTGTACACAGAATGTAAAGTGCTTTGAGTCACTGCTGCAAAACCTTCCAGGAATGTACTGAAATAAAATTAATCTGCATTTTAAAATAAATGCTAACATAGAGACTTTAAGTGATTACAGGGTTTAGTAAGGGTTGAAGAAAATATTTTAATTCTCCACCACTGGCTCAATTCTGAACACAGAGAAATCAGTCAGCTACCAAAAGTGTCCTGCAAGTCCAAGTTGCCTATTGTCCCAAACCTCTCCTGGACAGCACAGGTAATGCCCTAGAAAAAGACAAATTCAACAAACACAGCAAAAGAAAACTGCTGCTTTCAGCCACACTCAAGTAACTCCCCCAGACTCAAATGCTGCATACAAATGAGCAAGACCTTTCCCACAAAGGAGTACAAACCACTGAATTTAAAACTTGCCCAAGCACACTTAGCCCTGGACAGAACTCAGACATTGTTTTCATCACAAACAACAGGCTCATTACACACCTCAGATTCTGTTGGTTTTAGTTCTAGCAGGAATTTTTCAAAGTGAAAGTTGCAAATAACCTCAGACGCAGTTAGTCCCTTACACTTAATAAATAAGAAGCATCAAGAATCTCCACAGTATTGAGATGCATTAATTGGTTTCAGAGTGTATTAAAAAAACAAAAGTCCTTTGTTACTGCAAAAAAATCATAGTTTCTGTTCTTCTAAGAAGAGTGGCCCTAGTGGTGTGTTCAAGTGCCAAAACAAGCAGCAGGAGGCTTTTACTGCATCCCAAACCACTGTTCTTGATCTGCCCACTGAGCTGCTTCACTGTCACTGCCTTCCAAGTCCCCCTCTTCTCCACTTCCCTCCATGTCATCCACATCTTCTTCCTGGGTAGCATCTGTTGGACTTTCCTCTTTTTCCATTTTCTGCAATCCTTCTAGTGACTTCTGATCATTTGGATCCAAACTGAGGAAAGGAAGAAAAAGAAAGCATTGTCCTGAAACCTTTTTCTCCTTGTGACCTTAATGTAAAGAATAACAATAAAATCTCATCCTGTTGTCTGCACTTCCTGTTTAACATCATCAGGAAGCTTATTTTAGATGATGATGCAACTTCCCCTTGAGCTACTGTAACAGTGAGTACTAAATCTCTTTATAAAACAGTTCTGATCCCCAAGAATGCATTTATCTAAACATCCCACTCTTCCAGAAAACTTAGTCACCTCTCCCAACAATACTAATTATAAAGTAACATGAAAGCAGTAAAAATTTAAATGACTCTGACTAAATATAATCTATGCAGGCAAAAACCAGCTGACCCATTCAAGCTGCACAAGTTTGCAGCGGACATAATGTGCTGGATTTAAGGCAAATTGAAGATGATGCAATCAAAACATGGGAATATTTAACAAAGTAACGCCCTAAAATAGCATTTAGATTATGTTACATTGAATCACACAATTTAAATTTATCGAATTTTTATATGCACCTTCTTGTGTAAAAGAATGGATCTTAAAGTCTGACTATATAATAATTAATAACTATAAATAACTCCATGCCTTAATCCTTTTGTTAGTCAAGGAACCACAAGCCTAGTGATGTTTTTAGCAGCAATACAGTCCTTACATTTTACACTTCTCAGCTCACTCTTAAGAGCAACCAATTTATAAACAGGGTCTCATTTGTATGGCTTTGCTTAAGGGAGATTGATACGAAGCCACCTCTGATTCTCATCCTAATCAATTAATAGCTCAATTTTTTACTCAGTGAAACTGATTACTGGTTCTTATAAACCTCCTGCAGTGTCAGGGTGTGCTTTACCTCAGGGCTATGCTGTACTGGTCCATGGCTTCCTGGTACTCGTTGACAGCCACCAGGAAGTCTCCCAGGATGCGGTGCAGCACGCAGTCGCTCTGGTTGGCCAGGGCATTCCTCAGCAAGGCAATCCCATCTTCATACTTCTGTTCTCTACCTGTTCACAGGCAAAACTACTGTTTTAATTAATAGGTGAGACAAATCTATAAAAAGTCACACTGTTCACAGTCTTCCCAACACAAGGCTATTTGTCCCTCCAGACCTGTCAGCAGGAGGACAGCAGTGCTCTACTTCTTGCAAGATTAACTCTAACAATGACTTTTTGTTGCAATAGCTGTTGCACTCACAATTACATCTACTTTGAAGTCAAAACATTTTGTTTGCAATTCGCTTTAAGTGTAATATCAGTTGCTGGATGCAATTAATTCCTGTGATTTTTCCTTCAGGACAGAACTGATAAATCCCTGGACTGTTATCATCACTGTTACATCCTTCACACTGATGTGGCTGCAGAACTGCCTTCCACGTACAAAAGTATCTTTAAACAAACCAACACGGGGGAAAAAGGAACTTACTGAGAAGTTCTGCTTTCTTTACCACAGCTTTAATGTAGTCAGGTCTTTGTGTGAGAGCTTTATCCAGCAATGTTTTTGCCTTTTCCTGCGTGACTGGGTCCTCCAGGCAGACAGTGGCCAGCAGAGTGAGGGTCTGTGCATTTGCCCCCAGGGTTTTGTACACGTTATTTGCCATCACCATGGCTTCACGGATGCTGTTGGACGCCAGGTAACACTCGATGAGACCTGGTGGTGTCAGATGGAAACATTGCAGGGTTTGAGTCAGCACCACAGGCACTCACCCCCCCCACCACCATTATTTGCACTTAGTAGCACTCAGGTGCTGAACAGCTGACACTCCAATAAGCAAACCCAAACTGCTATTGAGAAAGTGAATCTATGCATGTCAACATACCCATTCTACATATAATTAACTTGATGTTAATTAATGGGCAGGCACTGAAAAAAACCCCAACCCTAAGTACACCTAATCTAACATTTTTGTCCAATTCCAATACTGACATAATTAATACTTCACCTGGACTCTTCACCACTCACTCTCTACTTGAAGCTGCCATTGAGATCAGCAAGATTTAAATAATTAAACAAACATGACAAAACAAAGCTCCCAGCAGAACTAACCATCAGTTAACGTCATCATCCAAAAGCAAGCTGCTCAAACACGTCCAGATTAAACAAAATAAAAAACAAGAAAACCCCTTTCTGAAAGTCATTCTTACAAACCCACACATTCTCTCATATAGTTCGCCTGACTGCTTCGACTGCTTCACAAGTTTTGGGGTAATGATTATTTACTAGAAAGCCAACAGGAGGGAAGAACTGCTGTTTATTGCCTTGCCTCATCATCAGCATGCCAGCAACCCTCAGAGCAGAGCAGCTGTGAGCAGCTTTCCGTGGCTCACCTTCGTAGCAGTCCAGGCGGCAGGGCGCGAGCCGGATGGCCTCACGGAAGTGGATGATGGCCTCCTGCACCCGGCCCATGTTCCTCAGAGCAGCTCCTTTCAGCAGCAGGGCTTGGACACTGTTGCTGTTCAGCTGGATAGCTTTGGCTCCCAAGTATAAGGCACGGGAGTATCGTTTGCTGTAGAAACTGTGACACCTACAGAAAGAGGAGAGGGATTGTAAACATGCACTGCCTGCAGTGCCTGTGTGTAGTCATGGGGGTTTTGTACTCTTTGCATTTGAAGTTAAGAAAGAAAACCTCTTCAGGAGTTACAAAAAACCCCATTTAAATTAAAACTGTTACTGCTAGTTAATGTATTGCTGGTATTGCACAAGTGTGGTAACTCTTAATAGATTTAACACACAGAAAACAGACAGATATTTACAGAGAGCTAATCTAAGTAACCCAAGAATGGAAGACACAGGACAGGAAAGCACCCTCTGAACAGAACAAGCTGAACCCACTGGGTCAGCTGTACCCCACCACATTCAGCAAATCGAGAGCTGAGGTGGGAAAGGAAAGAAAACAACTCACCCAGACACCACCCAGGGCTCTGCGTGTTGGTCAGAAATATTGAAGAGCCGGCAGCCCAAGTTCTCCACATCCTCCAGCCGACCCTCACGTGCCAACAAATAACCATAAACGTCCATTCCTAAAGAGACACGTTGGAGGATCAATCCTCAAGAAACGTTCATTCACAAGAAAACAAAGCCACCAAAACCACAAACACCTACTTTAAACTGTGCAACTATCAGGAAAGGTTCAAGACATGCAGCTTCTGAATGTCAACTCTGAACTGAAAGCTGGGTAAACAATATACAATATTCCATTGCATGTAGCTGTTACTCTTCAGGTCAATCTTCTCTCAGGATTTACTCACCTTTTATTAGGTAAGGATCTAGCATTTGGGCTTGTTCAAATTTTAGGATAGAGTTTTTATTATCTCCAGCTCTGAAGTACAGGTCTGCTAAGCTCCCCAGCAAGTCCACATTATCCCTCAGCAATGACTTCTTCTCTAAAGAGCTTAAAGGGAGAAAAATGCCCATTATTTATAAATGACATTTTGAATATCATTGTATATAAGAATTAATATATTACTAGATTGCATCATGCTCTTTCAACTCTTACCAAATGGTGTTTATTGCTCTGGTGTTGTCTCCAGTATGCACAAAGGCGTATGCCTTGATCCACACAGAGAGCCAGTCCAAATTGGGAATGCTCTGGATTATATTGATGGTCATGGAGGCCACTTCTGCTCCCTTCACCGACAGCGAGAGCAAGCCTGTTTAGAAGGGTTCATCCATCAGTCTCAGCCACCCAAAACTGCTTTTGATACAAACTGTCTGAGGGCCAGAAACTCCATCCCTTGACAAGCACAAACAGCTGTTACAGGGCTTGTCACAATTTATATAATGTGGGTATGACATGCAAATACAAGACAGTTCCAGAGTCCTGAGTGTAATTTAAATTATAACACTGCTGAACACTGCAGTGCTCACAGTGTGCACACACCCACCTAGGATGGCATCCAGGGCCAAGGGGCACTGCCTCAGCACTTCTTTGTAGCTCGTCACCGAGGAGCGCTCCTGACCTGCTTTCTTGTAGAGATTTGCCAGCATCATATTGATCTGCAGACAACAGAAATGTGGGGACAGTCAAGTGTGAGGGAGGAGAAAGAATCACTAAGAAAGGTCACAGCTCTGTCTTCAAACCTGCCTGCCTCTGTTCTCTGCTCTTCTGAGATCACTCTAAGGCACCCTATAGTATAAAATGAAAACTGTGTCTTCTTTCTGAGTACAGAAATAAAATCTACATCCTTTTGTACGTGCTCAGTGCACCTTGCAATCTGTGGTGTGCATCAAAGAAGTGAAAAGATGGGCAAGTGCTCATACATGATGCCAAGAAGGATCTGTATATCCATTAATCAGTCTCTTCCAGGAATCTCTCTGTATCCATGGAAGTGTTTGAATTAGCTTAGCAAGGCAGAGAAAGTTTCCATTCAGCTTCTGAATGAAGCCATGATTGATTAAAGAACAGAAATTATCTGAGCTCTACACAACACAAGTAGCTGGTTTCTGCTACAGCACTTTCATTTACTGGTGTGTACAGGCAAAAAGTTTACTTTCCTCAACTTTTACATCTTTTTCTGTTCTGTAACTTGATCTTTGAACAGAACACTCTGACATTAACTGCAGTTTAAGCCATGCACACTTTTGGGACAATTTAACATGAAACACAGCTGACTGATCTGATGTGTTAATCTTTTAAGCCCTTCTGAGTAACAGAGCCAGTGAGCAAAGACTCCACAGATTTGGCACTGCAGATCACAAAAAGGATCTAAATATTTAACATTATCTAAACTGTTGTTGAAAAGGATTAAAAGATTTTAAAAGATGGAGCACTAGCAAATCTTCTACTTGCCAAAGTCTCCAGCCTTTCAAGGCTTTTGCACTGCTCCAACTACACAAGAAGTTAATAAACATGCACAAAACATTTAGCTCATATCTTTCTTTTTATTCTTTCTAACAGAGGAAATACAAAATTGGTATGATTTTAAAGAAAAGGGTCCAAATCAGCTAGTTTAAAATTAGGACATGCTACCAAACGATATTTGACTAAAGAAAAAGACATAATGCCATTATACCTATTATCTATGTTCTACCCTACAGATACACTGACCAAGAATCTGTGACAAAAACCTGCCAGAACTCACCTTTGGAGTTCTCTGCCTGGAAGGAATCCCATCAAGAATAGCAATGGCATCTTTATCTTGCTTCAGCATTGTGTAACATTCAGCCATTTTGTATTTCACTTCAATTTCTGACGGTAAACACTGAAGCAAAAAAGAAAGATTTAAATACGACATTGGCTTAATCAGGTATGAAATTTGTAATAAAGTTTCCTCATAAATATTTATACTGTGTTGAAAAATATCTAGTGCAAGTAAGCTAACAATGCAAGTCACTGCTAGTTCCTATTGTACCTGTCTTAAAAGTATGAAGTACACATACAGAAAAATTTTATGCTGGACACCATTTTAAGTTTTGCATTAGAAAACACCACACAGATATTATCAAACTAATCAAAAGTCAGGTTTATTTGACATGATAAATGCACAATCTAAGGTATTTAAAAGACATATAAAGGTGATGCTCAGTTAGTGACGGACTTGGCAGGGACTCGATCTGAAGGATCTTTTCCAGCCCCAGTGACTCTGAATATTGAGTCAGCAACATTAACTGGAAGGGGGAAGGTGATCACTCCATGCAGCACATTATCAATTCTTAAATACCTGGCTTTGGGGTGTTGATGCAGCATTCCCAGTAGAAGGTCTGACTTTGGATGTTTTGCTTAAGGCTTTTTTCTGCTGTAAGGCCATTGTGTACTTGCTGACAGCATTCCTGTATTCCTTGTCATGGAAGAGGGAGTCTGCATGATAGACAAGGAGCTGGTACTTCTGAGATGGAGAGAACAGTTCCCTGGAAGAAATGCAGACAGAAAAGGCTGAGATCAGCTGGCTGCACAAGAATCACAACTTTACAGATCCAAAGGATTTGTAGCGTTGGTTTGTCAGGCTGAAACTTCCAACTGCTGCAGCTTCTTTACTACACTGGAAGGACCATTGAGTAACAGGCACTGACTCCTCACACAGGGGTTATCTCACCAATTTCTTTTATCTGTAAACAAACAAATCCAACAGCCACTCCTGACACCTCATCTGCAACAACAGCTCAATGTTTGGCTACTTGGCCACTGCCCCCATCCTTCCCACAACAAGCCACAGGCTGTCAAATGCCCATTACACTGCATCAACTTTCTCCTGGGATTTATTCACCTTTTATTAGCTAAGGATCCAGCATTTTGCCCACCCAGATTTCAGAACAGACTTTTGTTTGAATGGACTCAAGTTTAAAAGGCAACCCAGCTCCTTGTACAGCTGTTCTGGTCCTAATCCCTATTCCCACATTAAACAAACCCCTTTTGTAACACTCCTGGTATGTGTGCAGACCAAATTACTTAACTGTGGCCTTCCAGGACCTGAAGGGAGCCAACAAGAAACAAGGAGAGAGACAATTTACAAGGGCCTGGAGTGACAGGACAAGAGAGAATAGCTTCACACCGACGGAGGACAGGGTTAGACTGGATATTAGAAAAAATTCTTCCCTGTGAGAGTGGTGAGGCCCTGGAGCAGTTTGCCCAGAGAAGCTGTGGCTGCCCCATCCCTGGCAGCATCCAAGGCCAGGATGGACGGGGCTTGGAGCAACACGGGACAGTGGAAGGTGTCCCTGCCCAAGGAAGGAGGGGTGAAACAAAACAATCCTCAAGGTCCCTTCCAACCTGAACGATTCGGTGATTGTCTGCCAGGACACCCATGTTGTAGGGGGCACCCCAAAGAGACTCTGATGTTGGTACCCGAAGAGAGGCGGGCTCCATACCCCGGCAGGGACAGGGCAGAGGCAGAGGACGGGAGAGGGACGGGGATAGGAACAGGAACAGGGACAGAACAGGGACAGGACAGGGACAGGGACAGGACAGGGACAGG
Organism: Rhipidura dahli; assembly: GCA_013399225.1. Classification (NCBI taxonomy): domain Eukaryota; kingdom Metazoa; phylum Chordata; class Aves; order Passeriformes; family Rhipiduridae; genus Rhipidura; species Rhipidura dahli. Next base: position 181,390 of record VXAC01006773.1, read on the forward strand.
GACACCCCAAGAGCGGCCCCGCTCCCCCCACACTCCGTGCCCCGCGCGCCCCCTGCCGGCGGGGCACTCACGGGTTGTTGCCGCTCATGGTGAGGAGCAGCCCGCTGAGCAGCCGCACGTTCGAGTGCAGCCCGGCGGCCGCCATCTCGCGCACGTGCTCCACCACACTCATGCTGCCGCCGGCGGGGCGGAGGGGACGGGACGGGACCGGGGGGGAACCGGGAGAGACCCCGAGTGAGGCACCGGGCACGGAGCTGCTGCTGCTGCTGCCGCCGCCGCCGCCCGCCGCCACTCCAAAATGGCGCCACCGAGGGGTCCTCGCGCGCCGCCGCCTGCAGGCGGCTAAGGCACTGCCCGCGGGGCCCGACAGGCGCGCGGAGGGCAGCCCGCGACAAGGACCCCCCGCCCCGCGGCGGGAACGGGCGTGAGGGGAGAGCGGGCTCCGGGCACGGCGGGTGAGGGGATCTGCTCCCCTGTGTGCCTTCTGGTGGGAGATACACACACCCCCTGCCTCCACAGCTCCCGAGTTCGCCCCTCGTCCTTCTGAGAATACGCTGACACGAGTCCTGCCGTGAAGGAGCAAAACCAGAATGAACGTAAGTGTGGATTTGTGTTCTTACAGAAATCATCTGACTGATAAGAACAGCCACCTTTTACCGGTTTGGGAGTGCCTTCCATGAGGAAGGCAGCCACAGACCCAGCTGTGTGGGATTTGCCTGTGTCACCCTCTAAAGGCATTTCAGGAGCACAGCTCTGTGGAGACAGGCCTGTTAAATAAACAGGCAAATTGATGCAAATGGAAGCCCCTGTATTAATCCCAGTTTTCAGTGAGAATGATTCACTTCCAACTGATTAACATTACACAGTAATCATGGTATTACAGAGTGGTTTGGGTCAGAAGGGACCTTAAAGATCATCTCGTTCCACTCTTGGCCAGGGACACCTTCCACTGTCCCAGGCTGCTCCAAGCCCTGTCCAACCTGGCCTTGGACACTTCTAGGGATGAGGCAGCCACAGCTTCTCTGGGAACCTGTGCCAGGGCCTCACCACCCTCACAGGGGAAGATTTTTTCCCCAGTATCCAATCTAAACCCGCCCTCTGTCAGGTCAAAGCCATTCCCCCTTGTCCTGGCACTCCAGGCTCTTGTTGGCTCCCATCAGGTCCTGGAAGGCCACAATTAAGTCACCCCAAAGCCTTCTGCAAAAAACAAAATCCCTCTTTGACTTCTTTGAAGGCTGTCCATAAGACACACAGTAGTTACCACGTTAATTACAAGCGAATTTTATTGAAAACAAGGTAAAAATCACTGCACTGGACAACACAGCGTGAGAGGTCTGTTTTCCCTGGACATACGACACCCAGACTCCAGCCAGCAGAGCAATGACACAGCTCCCCTGCCCCACAGCCAAGCCCACTTCTTCTCTTAAATACAAGCCCTGTTTTAAATGCTGTAGCCACGATTACAAAGCAACTTGCATCTGAAACAGCACGTTAGAAATCACTTATTAAGCACCAGCTTAATAATATTTGCTTACACAACTTATCTTTTTGCTCTCCCTCCCTCTATCACTCATTGACAGGTTTGGTATTTTTTTTCTTTTTTTTTTACTTCATAAGCACTTAACTCTTCCTTGGTACAAAACGTATCCAAAACAAAGGCAAAAGACTCAAATCTTGCTGTGGAAATGTTTAAAGTTGTTGCCACTTTGCTTCACTGCCCAGGGCCTGAGAGACTCTTGTTCATGAACTGCCTCTTCACAAAGCAGATCCACCACTGCAGAAGGAAGAACAGAGTCAGAAAATCTGAAAAAGTGGTTTCCATTGACTTTAAAGTATTCAATCTCAGACATATAACATGTTGAGGCTCCAGTTTTACACATGGTTTTCCACACTGGTGTTTCTACTGTAATTGAGGTGAACGAGACAATAGGAATGGACACAATGAATTCATATTACAGGACTTTGAATTAAAATGGGAAATCCTACTTTCTCTTATCTTACTTTCATTATATTTTATTCCAATACAATCATAAATGAGGGCTGCATCAGGAAGCTATGCTTTTGAAACTAAATCAGCCTAAGTAATTTCAGCATGAAACGCAATCACGTTTGTACATGAAACATGTGACCAGTCAAGACGTGACTCATTCATTGATCAATTTTTTTTCAATCTGGATACGAGGCAAAACAATCGACTTCAAAGCAGCTCTCCAACCAGAGCTGCCTGGGAAGACAAACAGCACCTCTTGTGCTTGTGAACTTCCATTTGCAACCCCAGCCAAGAGCAGATGTGCAGTGCTTTGAAGAGTCGAACCAGACACCTCTTATTACTGCCCTGCTTTTGAAACTAACCCAAACTGGTGTTCACTGTCATATCACATTAGATTAAATTAATTGATAACTTGCTGCTGCCATTTCACTGTAAAATCAGTCCAGCCTGGCTGAAATTGCCCACCCCTGATCCTCACCCCATCATCTCACTTCTCTCCACGTGGCTGAAAAAACATCCCCAACCTCTCATTAACTCCATGGTGATGCCACTGAACTCTTACCTTGCTTGGCTTGTCGCTCTGAGGATCAAATACTTTGTCACAAAGGCGAAGGCCAGTTTCTTGCCTCAGCTGCTGCAGGTAGGCCCTCATCACCTCTGAAAGCAGCACAGCAAAACCAGGGTAAACTGGGGAGCACCAACTCAAACTGGATTTAACACAGATGCATCAGCGATCACTGCTTAGAGCAGAGAGGGAGTTCCACATCTGCAGGTACTCCCAGCTGGCTGAGTTGATTTGCTCAGTTTATCTATGGATCCTGGGAAATCCCCAAGGTCAGAAAATCCACCTTGTGCTGCCTTCAGAAGACAGACTGCAGATTTAAAAGATTTGGTTTTAACAGTAATTTTTCTAACTGCAGTCACAAAAATGCAGTTAATGAAGTGTGAGCCCAAGGCAGCCTTCAGAGGCCCTGGGTCAGCCTTACCTTCCTCCTGCTTGTTGGCAGGTTTGGCGTAAATGGCGTTAAGTGGAAAGCCAGGCTCCCCTGGGATTGGAAAGTTAGTGATTCCTAGTGTGTACATTTCCTTCTCTCCTTGGCCCTTGGAGTTACACTGAAAGAACCAGGCAAACAATGGATTAGCAGTTATAAACAAAAGCTGGGGGAGCATTAGACCCAAGTATTTTACAAATCTGTAACATTAAAAACTCATCAAGAAGAGCAACACAGCATATCCACATTGGAGTATTTGAGACTCTGACAACTGGGACTGGGGTGAACAGGATTATCTGTGCCCTTGGAAGGAGAATATCAGGAAATCCTTTCCTGAGAACAATCCTCAGAACAGACTGTTTCCCTCTTGCACAGAAATTCAGCTTTCTTACCTTTTGCAGCTTTTTCAGGCACTCAGAAATGTAGAGGGTTACATAGATCAGTGTTCTGTCAGCCTCGTTCTGCAAAACAAGAGCAGGAACTCTTAGATTACAGGACTTTGTGGAACTGATAAAGTCTGAAACAGGAATGAATTCAAGCCATTTTGGGCTGTTGTTTCCCCATGAGAGGGAGATTTGCAATTCATGATATTTACCCAACTTTAAAGGTTAAATGGAAGGGGAGATTTTGTGATCTAGTAGATTTACTTCCTTGAAAATAAATTTATATTCACTGCACCAACCCTCCAAAGAGCCAGAATATGCTCAGTATCTCAAAAAATTACCTTAATTTCATAATTTTTGAAGAAAACATTAGCTTTGAAGTAGTAGATGGCTTCATCTATAATATCTGTGTCCTTAGCTAATAAAAAAGAGATACAGAGTTAAGCAGTGCACTATTAACACTACATTTGTCATAACTTCTACTCGCAGAAATACATAAATAAGGATTACTGCAAAGGTAAAACCTTGGTATTTACAAAAAGCGGAAGTCAGCACCATGTAAGAGAAAACATGTGCAACACCATGACCTCAGACTGTAATATTTAAGCTTCCTACTCCCTTCTCCTTCCCCTGTGATGTGTCACTTCACAAACATCAGCAGTTCAGCAGTTCCTCACTTTTCTACCATTTGAGTAACTCATCAGAGTTTTAACATCATAAAAAGTAAAGAAAAAAATGTTTTTGGAAAAAGCCTACCAGCACAATCACTCACATTCCATTATCCTCTTCACAAAAAAGGAGGGGAGCAGAACACAGTGGTGAGCTGACTTTTGCTACCATCCGAGACTGTTTAAATCCAGAAGCATTGAACTGCCACATTACTGGGGAACACCACGCCTGGGAAGTTCGGGTGCTGAAGGAGAATCTGTACCTGGCTGCCTGTGGGCCCTGTCAGGGTGCCTGTAACTTCATTTCCATTCCTGAAGCCCCGCAGATCCAGATACCCCCTCAGGTGCTGCAGTCCCACTCCTCATTGCTCAGAGCAGCCGAGCGTCTCCAGTCACAGCCCAAAGCAGGAGTTCTCAGTAGCTAAACCCCCACTTCCTCTGACACAGAGGCTTCACACCACCACAGCCTCCTCAAAACCCTGCTCAGGAGCACACAGGGGGAAGCACCAGAACAGCAACCAGATGCTTGGATCACTGAAACTACTAATTCAGCAGAACACAAAGCACATTTGTCTGTGCATAATTATTTTCTATGATTTGCACCACTGAAGTAATTGAAAACTTCTTTCCTCCTCTCTAAACTGCAAAGTTTTCCATTTCCCACCCCTGACTCGTCTCCTCACTCTTGCTAGGGCTGGCTTAGAGCAGCTCCTGAGATGATGAGCTACATTCAGTAATTCAGAGATTATTATAAACTTACTTTCTCGAGGTGCTGGGCCCTTGAACTGACTTCTGATGGGTAACAGTGCCATGTTCCCAATTAGTTTGGTGTCTGAGTCCATTAAAGTGGAGTGGTAAGCCTAGAGACAGAGGGAGCTGGTTATTGATCTTGCTGAAAATAGACATTTCCATATCCAGTCACATGTCCCCTGTGTCTTAATCAGACAGGAGTCACAGCATAGTTCATTATGATGCTTCCAGCATTTTTTCCTTACACAAACAATTGCTATTTTCTATTTAGACCCAGATCTTGGTGCCAGTCTGGTGAATACCGTCAAAGCACCACCACTGGCACAACTTGCAGTCACAGTGGTGGGAGATGGGATAAAATCTGTGTCGTTGGTCTGCAGGCACAGTTCATCCCCAATCTGCCTGACCCCATCCTGGCAGCACCAAGGGGTCACAGCCCTGCTCAGTTTTGGGGCATTGCACTGAAAGGTAGTTGATCACTAAAAAATATGTAATTTATTTCCATGTCTGATTATTAATAGTAGATAATTATATATAAAGCCAAGCTTAATGCATTCAACCCCCCCCAAAAAAACCCAACAAAAAACAAACCAAAACCCCCAACTGATTTAAGTGAAAAACAAACCCGTTTTCTGCATATGACAAATTCTTCCAAGAAAACCAATTTTCAACAACTATTGAGTTCAGTTTCAGGCACTTTCCAAACGTGTCCTGGGTGCTGTGCCAGGCCACTGGGAATCCCTCACCTCCTCACAACCCACCTTCTGTGGGGAGGCAGGGAAGGATGTGACTGGGGGAGGGTGGGTGTAAATAGCAGTTTATTTCACTGAGGGTAAGGTGGTGTGAACAAAGCCAGAGCAAAGCCCTGCTGTGACCACCCACTCCCCCGCTGCTACCGGAGCTCGCACCCTCCCGGCTGCGGGTGGATCCCTGGCAGGGGGAGCAGGAAAAGGAACAGGAAGGCGCTGGCCCTGCAGCAGCCTCCCATAAAGAGCCATTCCCCGCTCTCAGGAGCGCTCCCCGCAGCTGCAGCCCCTCTTTCCCCCCGCACTGACCGAGGCCAGACCCGCAGCAGAGCCCCTACCCCGGCCCCGGATCGCCTCCACCGCCCCCGGCCCGGCCCCGCCGCCCGCGCCCTCCTGCCCGCGCTGCCGCCGCAGCG
>VXAC01006773.1:192241-215450 GCA_013399225.1 Rhipidura dahli
CCCCCCCGCCGTTCCCCGCTCACCTTCCCGCTGCCCGCCGGGCCCATCACCAGCTGCGCGTACCGGGGCATGGCTGCGGCGGCCCGGCGGGAAGTGGCCGCTACGGGGCTCCGTAGCTCTGCCGAACGCGCGACGGGCGCAGCGCGTATCCCTGCCCGCCTCGGTACGGCGAGCCGGCGGGGTCAAAGTGTGCACGCCCCTCTCGCGAGACNTCACGAGCACCCCAACATCCTCAGCCGCGCTGTGAGCATCCACCGCCTGTCCTTGTCCTCCTACCCTGAACCCACCATGTCTGGAACTTTCCCTCAGCATTCCTCACTGCTCAACACGGCTTGTACAGCAACCGAAGCTTCCTCACACATATCCTGTTTGTTCCCGTCTTCCTGGGGGATTTCTTGTGTGTTCCAAACTCTTTCCTTGTTGACTCCTGGCTTCTAAGTCCCTTGCTTGAAAACGTGTGTGTAAACCACTGTTAAATCCATTAGTAGGTTGAGTTTGCTTTCCTTGTTTTATGCTCTTTGGTTTGTTTTTTTTCCCAGTTCTTGGATCATGTTGTGACTCTTCAGGCGCTGATTTAAATGACCTCTTTGCTGATATGCGAGAGGTACCTGCCCCCAGTGCCCCCACTATTCATGTGCCACCAATTTAACACGATACTTCACGTTGTGCTTAACCCAGTGTGTTCTGCAGTTCCATGTGGGTTTCTGAAAGCTCTTTCTTCATTTTGTGGCACTTTGGGTTTTTTCCCTTTATGTGCTAGAATTCCAGTACTGCGTGGTGTCCTTTGTAGCCGTTTTCCCCATGTTCTCATTATTTCTGACTCACGTTTTCCGCTTCTTGCCCTCTCACGCTCTTTTGACTTTTGCACCAATTTCCTCGGGGATTCTTGTTGAGTTGGGAAGGATGTGCCTGCCTGTAACCCAGACCTTGGGCCCTGATTTTTTCGCTGTGTGACCTCCAGGCTTTGTGACATGGCCACAGATGTCGCTGAGCCGGTGGTCCCCGACTGCAGAGGGGACGGCAGGAGCGGAGCCAGGTCAGACGCCGATTACCCCCTGCGGGTCCTCTACTGCGGAGGCAAGTCCTGACACCTTTCTGGGTGTGAAAGGAGTGGGAGCAGAGATCTCTTCCTACAGGAAGTCAGTAAAGCCATTAGCTGAGAAAAGGACTCTCTGAGCGTTAGTATGACAGTAAGGAATGGAATACATGGAATTAATTGTTGTATTGGGTTTAGAAGTGTTCTTTACTCGTTACATTTGTAGTTATGTGGGTGAAATTTAAAGGGAATATCAGGTGTGTTTTTAGATGGGAATGTCATTTTGCTTCAGGTTGGAATACAGTTGCAGGGGATTAAGAAATAGCCCTGTTGAGTGTGAAAGGCTGGAAGGTTGGTTTGGGTGTTTGTGGGGCTGAGCCCCTCTGTGGAATGTTGGCAGCTCTTGGAGAAAGGGAAGCTGACCAAACCATGTGGCACTTTGTTAGGTGTATCTTCTCCCTCAGGTAGAAGTGGTGTTTTGTCCTGCAGCTTTTCCCAACCTTGGGCATCTCCTCCCTTTCCCTCAGTGACTGGCAGCTCTTGCTGGGATGGTTTTATCCTAATGCAGAGCGTGTAAGCACAGGTCTAATGAGAGAGGAATTAAAATGTGGAGTGGCAACAATAGTTTTTGAGTCAGTGTGTGGTTATAACCAGAAGTTATGTAAGAAGTCATCCCTGACTTTAAAACACCATTTGGAATTTAATTACTAAGGCTGTAAGTAAAAATGTAAAAAGTAAAAAATTCCTTTTGTAATCTGTTCTTTTTTTTCCCCCTTCTTTCTCCAGTCTGTTCGTTGCCAACAGAGGTGAGTTAATTTTTTGTTGTCCAAATTTCCCTCTGTCCTATTATGTCCTGTTTTGGTGTATTTGTGAGATATTTTGTCATTCCTCCACTGACAACATTCACATGGCTTTTCTCTAGTACTGTGAATACATGCCTGATGTGACTAAATGCAGACAATGGTTAGAAAAGAATTTTCCAGATGAGTTTGCAAAACTTACAGTAGGTAAGAGTCTTTTCTACTTTCTAGCTGATATGTGTCCTTGGGCATATTTAGAAATATATGTGCTTGTCCAGTTCTTATCTCTTTCCTTTTCCTGCTGTATCATGTGAAAGTTAATGCTTTGGATGCTGTGAAATATGTTTTATAATGTCAGGAAACACTAAATAATCAATTAATAATATTTGAGCTTTCTTAAGTTTCCTACCATAAACAGTCATCTGTGCACTTGTTCCCCATCAAAGTTAGTTTATTGGATTTTATGCCTGTCCAGTCTACAGTGGATGGCTGGAGGAAAAGTCATTAATAATGGGGAACTTATTTGTTTGCATTTGGAATTTTAATTAACATTATCATTAGTTTGTCTTTCTATGCAAGAGCCTTTATTGCAATGGTCACTGTGTATTTGAGCTAAGGCTTTTCTGGAGTCTGATTTGCATAAATACTGTAATGAAGATGTGACATGCATCAGTCAAGGGGGTGCTGCACTTCAGCATAGTTTACTGATTTATCATAACACCACTTTACCTTACTTTCTATTCCTGTAAGGCTGTGGGCGTCTGACCGCTAATTTTGTTCTTTTTTTTTTCCCCTCACTCCCTTCTGATGCACATAAGAAAATTCACCTAAACAGGAAGCTGGGGTTGGAGAAGGCCAAGGAAATGTGGGAGGAGGAGAAGAAGAGGAGAAGAAGAAGCAAAAGAGAGGCAAGGTCCAAATAGTTGATTGTGGTACTGATTTAAAAGCAGTTTGGGGCATCCCTTTCTCACGTGCTGGTCTGGACCAGAGCATGAATTCCTTGTGTTTTGGTGGTTAGCTCTGCACAGAACACAGGGAATATCTTCCTCCCTGCGGCAGCAGAGTTAGCCCTGTGATCTGTGCCAATGGAAACATTGGACAGGAGGGACAGGCAGGGAAAGGTGACCTGCATCCTGTGCCTCACTGATCCTGTCCCAGCTCTCACACTCACTCTGGGAGCAGTACTTCCCAACCTGAAATCAGCTGGCATTTCTCCCGGAATGCTCTGCCCTGTTGAGCAGCACTTTATGGGCTGCTTGCAGAGTGGAACAAAGGCTGCTTCCCTCTGTTAATGCCTCATGACTCTGCTTTTGCCTTTGTTCCTTCCACCTCTCTGTATTCACGGAACAGGATTTGGTTTTATGCTTTTAGATCTATTACCTGTGTCTCCATTAGCATCTGGGTCTTTTCCCAGCAGCAGTAATGAAAAACATTTTCAACTTTGAAAGATACAAAGTTACATGGAAAAATTTAAACACACTTTTATCTTCAATTGTTGGAGTTCTTCCTGCTGAATTAATTAACATACTTTCCACCATAAATCAGAGTGCTGGAGCTGTTAATATGCCTGTGCAGTGCTCCAGAAATTATGGTTAATACCCAGAAAGATTCATGTTTTATGCCGCATACATTTTTGTTTTATTTTTGTATCTTGGCAACCAGTTTAATTTGCCTTCTCAGTAGGCAGTGTGTAGTAACAACAGTATTTCATGTTCTTTAACTTGGATGCTTTTCCCAGAGATTTCAGGACATTTTCTTTCAACATTAATTTGTTGTGAGGGCTGGTATGATTAGTTTTCAGTCTGGTTTTTGGGTCTAAAATAATAGTGTTTAAAATATTTTGTAATTTTCTCCTAGAATCTAAAGTTTCATGAAAGCTTACAGTGTGATGTTACATAGGTGTTACAAGAGTAACCATAAAAATGTGAGAGAAAACAAGCACAAACTTAATAAGACACTGCAGAAACTTACTGAAAAAAAATTAAGGCAGAAATTTACTATCTTAAAATTATCAGACACCAGTTTATAATAAAACTGAATTGAAAGTGCTGCGTGTTAGAAACAGAAACAGTCACAGGGGTTGGTTTACTTGTCATAAATTCTTTAGGTTTTCATGCTGAGAAGGCTCAGAAACATGAAACTTTGGTTACCCTGGACTAACTTGATGACTGTACACAAAGTCAGCCGAGATCTTAATCTGCCTTGAAGAATCCTAATGAGTGGAATGTATCTTTTGTATGCTTTACTCATAAATGCCTGGTACAGGGAGTGCTCCCACAGGCTGGCCTGGAAACAGGCAGTAGGAAAGGGGATGTTAAATGATGTGGAACTAGGCTGCTGTGCCTGGCTGCTGTCAGAGGTGTGGGGTTTGCTGCTGGCTCACATATCCACGTGTGGTTCACTCTGGGGTCGTGCACAGGTATCCAGAACTTGATCTGCTGTTTAACCCAGCAGCCTGAGGGAAGCAAGACCTTGTTGTGGCCTCAGGGAATGGGCACGAGCAACTTGCTTTACCTCGGACACAAACCCAGGAGGATGTTAAAATACTGGTGGAAAACATCAAAGAGAAATTTATTTCTAGGATTACACCCAAAGAACAATGTAAATGTAATTAGTAAAGTGTGGGGAAAACCCCTTTTTTGCTGACTGTAGTGGGGGTCTGCTGTGCAACCTGTGCTTGAATGCACATTTGACATGTATATGTTGTTCTTTCCCATAATGCTGAGCTTTGATGACATGGTATCTTTCTTAAATAATAGTAAATCTGAGACAATGTGCAAAATATGTTTTTGATTACCAGCAGCGCTGGGGAGGTAACAGTTCCTGTGCTTATAGGGATGAAATCTGACCTTGTGTGCTTTTTACTTTGATGAACTAGGACATTATTTAACTAATCATGTAACCTTCTGCTCTGTTTTACAGGTGGAAGAGGTCAGATAAAACAGAAGAAGAAGACTGTACCACAGAAAGTGACGATAGCTAAAATTCCCAGAGCAAAGAAAAAATATGTCACAAGAGTGTGTGGCCTCGCAACGTTTGGTGAGTTTGGGTTTTCCTGGTATTGGATGTGCCTGCCTTTCACCTCAGGATATTTCTTCTGGTTGTATTCCATTGAAAAATCTGCTTCCAGCTCTGTAAGGTGAAAGTTCCGAGGTGCTCTTAGCAGTTTCAAAGCATGCCAAAGGTACACTGACTTCCCGCAGGGATAAAGTACTGAGGTAGTTATTCCCATGTTTTTTCAAACAAATAGGGCTGCAGGTGTTTTGAAACAGGGTGCAGACCCACGTCAACAGAACGTGTAGAGAATGTTCAGCACTTTCTACCTTGGAGCATTTGTACATCTGTAGATGTTTTGGGTGTAAACAACAGGCTTGGCTTTCAATGGAAACCGTAGCAAAGCTTCAACTGTCAAGTGCCACTACTTTTTCAACAGTTAAAACAAGATTTTGGCTTTGAACTTGAGAAAATATTTTTATGACAACAACTGTGTGTAAATTGTTCATTTTCCCTTTGGCAGAAATCGATCTTAAGGAAGCACAAAGGTTTTTTGCTCAGAAATTTTCCTGCGGTGCCTCAGTAACAGGAGAAGATGAAATCATCATTCAGGGGGACTTTACAGATGACATTATTGATGTAATCCAAGAGAAGTGGCCTGAGGTAATAAACCCTTTCTTCTGTCAGGAGGACACACACTTTTCCACACTAGTCTGTGACTTTCCAATGACTTTGGAAAAGGGTTTCATCTTTGGCAGAACAGACTGGTGCATAAAAATAAAAGAGCAGTTGTTGCATTCCCACCCTGCAGTGAGGGAGGCATGTCAGAATAAATCCAGCTGTCAAATATCCGTGGCTTCTTTGTGACCATTTGTTAACAGTGAGTGTCTAAATAGTCTTACCTTGCCATCCTATTTTTCAACACCCCTTAAAATATTGCAAAATTAAAGCAAAAAAAAACACCAAACCCCACACATTTGTGCTTCAGAAGAAGTGATCAGCTAGTGTGAGTTGGACTGAAATTTAAGGCTGAGAGCTGTAATGACAAGGGCTTTCTCTGACTCTCCCTTATCCTGGCATTTCCCAAGTGGAATTCTTTATGGTTTAACTCCATAGGTCTGTTTTTATTCACAGCCCTGCAGGCTCAGCTGTGTCCTGTAAGCACACAGCACTCACGTGGAATTTACAGCAGGGAATCTGGAATGGTGCTGTTCACTTCTCCCACTTTTCACTGCATTTACAGGGGTGCACATCGAAGGAGGCATGTAAAAAGAAAATACTTAATTTGCTATGTTTTGGCTTTTTCTCCCTAGGTGGATGATGACAGCATTGAAGATCTTGGAGAAGTCAAGAAGTGATAGCAAGAGACTACCTTTATTTAATTACATGGTTATCAATGGTATAGCAAAAGTGAGGCTTCTAAATCCATTTGCTCTGCAGTGAAACTGTGGAGAACCCGTATCCTTGGCATTCTCACTGTTCTCTATAGGCTGCTTGTTTTTTTGTTTTGGGGTTTTTTTTGTGATATTTGCCAAAGTTAAATTGGGGTTCTACCATGCTCACGCATGAAGTAGATTTAAATAAAATTACTGTTCCTCACTGAATAGTTTCTGGGTTTTTTTACATCTACTTTCCTCTATCTTCCAGGGAAACAAGAATTTAAGGCATTACATTTTGGTTTTCATCTGCTGTCCTTTCTGCTGAGCTTAAGTGAATAAGGCATGTGGCTGATGCAGACACTTTTACCTCTCATTTACCTGCAGAGAATTTTAGAAATTAGAATGGAACATTCTAAAGGTTTGTTAGCAATGAAAGGTCAGTGAATCCTGCAGTGGTCAGACAGTTGGGCTGAAGTGATCATTCTACATCCCTGCCAGCTGAATTATTTTATTAAGTGGAAACACTGAGAAATATGTGAATATGACTTAGAAATTTATCCTATTTTCATAATTCCAAAGATCTCCAACCCTGCTGGGCTTCTCGGTGAGGCAGTTGTAGTGGCTTTATGCTTTTTTTGTGCTGTTCATTCAAGGCTGGTAGTAATGAGCACAAATTAATAGTGAGCACTGTTCCACAGGCCACGTTAGCAGGTGGGGTGGGGTGCCAGCTCTGCTCTCTGTACTCCCACAAACAGCCTCAGGCATCGATTTGGTGCTTTTTGTTTCATTGGTCTCTTTAATAACACTAAATGCTCCCTGGTGGCAAAGTTCTGGAAGCGACGTGCTCCTGTTGCTGCAGAACTTGGGTGAGCTGAAAGCCAAGGGGGTGATGTGTCAAATGCCCTGTTCTCTTCCTGTAAAGTTGCTTTTTCCAGTGATTTCTATTTATAAACCATGGGTGTACGTGGAGAAATAACTCTATCCCACTAACTGGAAATCTGGATTAATGTATCTCGAGAGCTGACTGTGTCTCTGTAGTCCTCCTGTTTAACACTGGACAAGGAAGTTGCCTCCAACCCCTAACATCCCGCCGGGTTCTTATTCATTCCCTATTAACAACATCATTATTCATCATCACATTTTTCTGGCAGCTCCATCCCCGCCGGCAGAGCTTCGGGTGAGGCGGCCGCAGGACTCGAACCTGCGGCTTTAGAGACTCGAACCGGCGGTCCCGGGACTCGAACCCGAGACCCCTTCGCTGCTGGGGGCGGAGCTTCCACCAACGGCGGGCGGGGCCGGGCGGCGGCGGTGGGTTGGGGGCGGCCGGGGGGTAACNGGGCCGTCCCAGCCGGGTGGGACAGCGGAGAGGTCCCGCAGGCCTGGCCGGGAAGGGCGGCCGCTCCCCGGGGGTGGTACCTCAGGGCCCCTCCTCAGGCCTGCGGGAGGCCGCAGGGCCGCCCCCGCCGCGCTCCGGCTCAACGCCGCTTGTGCTCCCTCAGGGTCGGCGGGCAGCGGGGGTGCCGAACGCGGGGGCTCCCATGCTGAGCGTGACATCCTTGAAGCGTTCCCGGTTCCACGAATGCCTCTGGCCCCCAGTCCCCTATGAATTCATCACTGCTGCGGTCTGCTTCGCCCCAGGTAAAACATGAAAGCGCCGCTGACAATCAGCTCTATTTTTGGTTGGAGGGTACTCCATTGTGCTGCTGGCGGTTTGAGTCATGGACCACAGGTGGTACCACCTTGTTCTGCAAAGGGCTTCGGTCAGGCGCCACAGGTGGCACCACGAGCATAAGGAACTTTTTGAAGTGGTCTCTATTTATAATACAAACGTAGCTGTACTGAAAATAAAACCTTCGAATTTATTATGAGATAATTTGTCACTTCCTTGAGCTGAAATGCGTTCCGTGTCTCACTCTTTATAGGCATTTAGCCCAGATCACAAGAACAACATCATTAGGAGACAGAGGCAAGAACTCAAGCTTTTAATTGCAGAACTGAAAGATCGTGACAAGGAGCTCAATGACATGGTGGCAGTGCATGAGAGACACATTCAGGCCTGGGAAGATGATCGCCAAAAAATACTGACTTTAGCAGAAAGATGCAGTTTATTAACCAGTAGGTGTTGTCATGTAAAGTGTAAGATCTTGGTCTAAGTATGTGCAGGTGCTTTGACCCCTCAATAACAGTTTTGCATCATATAAGGAACCATTTTCTACTCTTCAGCCTTTAAATTTTATTGTCTCTTTCTGGGATCTAAACTTCCACACTGGTGCTGAAGTGATCTGGTCTTGAAGGGGGTATGATGATCAGATAACTCTTTCTCGTCTGAACGTGCAAATTGTTTCTGTGAATTCTTTAAAAAATAATCTGATTAAATAAATGAGGGGGAAGAGAAAAATTTGCAGCTTGCTGGTGAGTTACAGAGCCCTGTGCCCTGAGGTTCTGCTGCACAGCTCTGAACAAACACAAACCACCCAGTGAAACACCTGGTGGCTCTGAACAGTCTCAGTACAGAGTTCACCATGCAGTTCCTGTTCCATCTGACCTGGGTGGGCAGGGAATCCTCCTTCAGAGTGTGCAACACAAGCATCCAGTTCTGAATCGTGTGATTTTGAAACACTGGCTTAAATTAATTATTTCTGAGATTTAAGAAGTTGCATGACAGCCTCTGAGCTGTTTTCTCACAGATAACTTTGTCTCCTTCCTTTTCAGGTGAGCTGAACGAGAGAAATGCAATTATAAAATCACTGACCAAAAGGTTAAAGTTATTGGAATCCCAGCATAATGACAGTAAGATAACACTTGAAAGCACACAACAGAAGTTTAAAGAGCTCACTCAAAAAGTATCAGATTCATCTGTTCACTGCCAGGCTCTGGAGGTAGGGATTGAATAATGATCTGATTTTGCAGTCCATGCAGGTACAGGATGCCTGTGATGAACTGTAACATTCCAAAACTGAGACATGCAGGGTATTGAGACCCTTGATCACTAGCAAACTGGGGAATAATTTTTACTCCAGTCCTCTTTTCTCCAGTTTGCTCAGGATTCCAATTACCATTCATGATGTTTAAATAACATGGATGCATTTACTGGAAAAAAATAGTAACTTTGAATCACTGAAGCTGACACTTATTTCTGTTCACTAGGAGAAAAATCAGAGTCTCCACTGCTCCATTTTGGAACTGTCTGCTAAAACAGGCCAGCTGCAAGCAAGGGAACAGGAGCTTCTCACTATGCTTCAGCTGAAGGTAACATCTGTAACATCTGTCACCTCATGGGCACTAAGTGTGGTCACACTGCAGTGCAGCTGCTGGTGGCTGTGCCGTGAGGATTCTGTCACTGGTGATCTCACTCAAGGTTAATTCTTGGGCTTGTTTGAGAAGGGAAAAGTAGTCAGCAATAAGCTGGTTTATTTTCACAAACAAGCTTGTTTCCAAGCTTTAATTTGAGGGCTTTTTTTCCCCAAAAAGCTCACAAAGGAAGTCCGTGGATTGCTTTAACTGCTGCAGAAGGATGTAGTGTTGTTTTGTCAAAACCCACCCATAATATAAAAAAATAAGAATTCATTCTGGTTCCTATTTCAGGACAAGGCCTTAATTGAAACAACTGATCAGATTACTGAGGTTACATCTAAGTTTAAGACACTGGAAGGTGCACTGCGTGCAGCGAAGTTGGAGGAGTTCAGTCGCAACAGAGAGCAGCAAGACCTCAAACTGACACTGAACGATGTCGTGTCTCAAGTGAATAAGATGAAAGGTAAATGCTTATACTGGGCACCTAATTTAGTGTAGGCCAGCAGGATTCCTTTTCACTCTGGGAAATGCTACACTTTGTTTTACAGATGTCCTCTCTGAAAAGATGAAAGAAAGCAGCAAGCACCAGGAGGAAATCAGTCATCTGAAACAAGAAAATGGCTGCTTGAGGAGTGAGCTGATACTGGCAGGTAAGGGTGGGCCTTTCATGCCTTGGCTTTCAACAGCTCAGGGGCTTCTAGGCAGTAATTCACAGTATCTGTGAAGGAGACAGCTTGTTACCTACTTTCCTTGCAGTTCAATAAAAGTGTATCCCTTGTGTGCCATTCTTCTGTGGAAGCAGTATCTGGGGCTTCTGCAGGGACACTTTATAAAATCTTGTGAAAGCACAAAGTTCACCAAAGTGATTACATGGCAGGGAGTAAGTGGCTCAGAGGATTCTCTCCTGAAAATTTTGAGACTTTCTCTTCTCTGTTACTTTCTTTGGGTGATGGGTTTGATTTAGGCTGGTTTAATGTGCAGGCCTTGGTAAACTGCATCTTGCTCTCTGTAATACCTTTGGTTTTGGATGGAAGAACATCTGGTGCTGCAGTGGATAGGAAAGGTCACTGCAATATTCTTGGGGATAACCACAGAGATCTTGAAAGATGAGGTGTCCTCTGCTGTGAGAAAATTTCCTTGCCTGTCACTTTTAGTCTGCTATTACCCATGCCAGACATTGATCCCATGTCTCGTTATTTTAAAACCAATAAAATTGGGAATTGTTTCTCAGCACTTCCCTGTACATGCATGAATTATAATTAATTAACTGAATTTCCTTTATCCTTGCCTTTTCTTTTCCCCTTTTCCCTTTAGCTTTTCTATTTCCTTTCCGTTCTGAAAATGTTAAATAAATCAGTCAATGAAGCACAGTATTGGTGCTGGGAAAATGAAGTCAGGTGCTGAGGAAAAGTCCAAGGAAAACCCTTGACTTTTTAGTTTTCTTGTGGGTTTTGTACTCTTTTTATCTGGAGGAGAAACAGATCCCGCTGATCTTAAGAAAATGCTTTTGTTTTGTTTCGGTACCACCTTCTACTGCCACAGACACAGCATTTGCAATGCACTTGCTTTGTGTCTATTCACCTGAAGTAATTAAAAAAATTATTATTATGTTTTGAAACAGTGGAGGAAGCACAGAGAAAGGATCAACTTTATCAGTTTGCCAAGTCCAAGCAAGTGCGGATTGAAAAAGAATTGTCCAGTTTGCGACAGGTACAGCCCTGATTGTGGTTCTGCTCTGAGGTTAGAGAAGCACTTTCAGTAACATCAAACCTACGTGGAACATCGTAAAAAAAGTTAGATTTAATTATTATTAATTAAGGAAAAAAAATTCTGTTTGTGCCTTGCTGGGATCCCTGTGGAATGTTGATTTATTTTGTTTGGGGTCAAGCTGAAAAGCCTGTGGTGCTTCCTGGGAAGTCAAGTGAAGGACAGCAGAACTGGGACTGCACACCTGCCCAAGGTGAACTCAGTAGTGTAAGGGACAGGGTGTCCTGGCAGATCTGTTTTTCAAGATTTAAACCCTATGTGTTCACCTGCTCTCAGCTGAGGTTCTCAAGGCATGTTCCATTTTTTTAATTGTAAATAATTGATGAGTAGTTACCTTCTCCATTAGCTTCACAAAAAATCCCCTGCAGTGAAAGCCAAATCTCATGATCAACATTCATGTCCTGTAATTCTGTAACTGTGGACAACATAATAACAACATGAATTAAATATCAGGTAAGAGTAATGATATTTTATTTATTTCTTCGATATCTTAGAAGAATACTCCAGTCTTCTAAAAGAAATCCTGTTTATTGCTGCAAAATGTTATTTTCCCAAATACATGCAGAGATGTCCTCTTAGATTTGGAAGTCTTTGCCTATAGTTTGACTACAGGCATTGGTTTATAAAAACATTTTGAGGATGTTTATGGAAGACAGACACTGTGGTACTACTTGATGATGATGTTCCTGAACCCAGACATTCACTAATGCCCCTTGCTGTCTCTAACAGGTCTGTGTAAAACAGCAGCGGGACTTACACTTCCTTCATGTCAACTTGGATAGCTCTCAGGACTCCAGGCAAAAGCATGAAATGGCACCAAGTGGAAGGAGGTAAAGATATTTTTAATTTTTTTGTTTTCTTAAATACTTTGTCCTCAAAGAGAGACTTCACTGTTCAGCCTTAACTAACATCCTAACAGAAGTGTGTGCTGGGTCAGGATGGCTTTGCTAGACTCAACCACAAACATCCAGTGAAGCTGTCAAGTGCCTTGTTTTTTATTTGGTCAGGAGAGGCCGTGAACATCAGTCACAGACCAAGTGTTGTAGCAGGCCAGACAGCTGATGATTTTTTTAGAAAGTGAAGTAGTCTGGTGGTTAAGGGTGTTAATCTGACTCCCTACTACTTTTGTTTAAAAAGCAAAGTTTATTTTAGGAAGTAAACTTAGAGAATTGGTGCACGCCCTGAAGGCTCAGACAGAATCACCACACTGTATAAAACGTGAGGGAACTCTCAGACTGATTCTGAAAAGTAACAGCCGAGTCTGGGCAGATTTTCTGTGGGGTTTTGGCAGGGTACAGCTGCCTGGTGCTGTGTGAGCTGCTGCAGAACCATGGCAGCAGCCTCTGTTCTGTAGAGCTTTAGGAGTGCACTTGGGGATGCTCTTTACCTGCAGTGTTTCTGACTTGTTTTTGTCGTGCCGTTGTAGCACAGGGGCCACATTCTCTGCCTCTGAAAGCCCCAGCGAGACAGACATGGGTAGGACTGAGGGCAGCCACGGGATGTGCAAGGAGTGTGGAACTGCACCAGTTCCAGCAAGTAGGGTAAAACCCAGCCCTGAGATGTGTGAAGTAGATAATAGACAGTTACAGAATGCTTCAGACTTGGAGGAAACTACCTCAGCCTTCTTAAACCGGTGTCAGAAAGTTGTGAAAGGCTTGGCTGTCTCTGCGGAAGAAGGAGAAAAGCAGGATGTTGCATCAAGCTTTGATGAGCTAGACAGTGAAAAATTTCGTGAGGCAAACAACACAAGGCCATTGAGAAACAGGGAAATTGGAGAGAATGGAGTGAAAAGCAGAGGCCGACAAACATTTGTGGTGTCTTTGCCTTCATATGATCATTGGCTTAGCATCAGATCTCGTTTAGATTTGCAAAGCACTTTGATCCAGAACAACATCACGTCTGACAAAACTGATATTGGAAACAAAACCTGGGAAGAGAGATCTGAAAGTGAGTCTGGCCAAAAAAGCAGAGACTCTCCTGTGATTTGCAAGTCTGAATCTGATTCCTGTATTAGTAGCTTAATTGTAAATAAAGATGAACGATGGAAGCCACTATCAGATCTGGAATGGCTGGAGATTTTCAAACCCAAAAAGAGAGATGGAAAGACGCGCCATGGAAAAGATTACAGCTGTTTCGAGACTGCAAAAGAGATGAAATGTACCTGCTCAAAAAGGTTATGAGTTTGTTGCCTTTAAGAAATAATTATAAGCTAGAGTTTTGTAGAAATTTAGGAGTATAAGTTCTTGATAATTATCTCAAGCTATGTTTAAAGTAACTGCTGTTTTAAATTTAGCCTATCAACCCGAAAAGTAACAAATTTAAAATAAAAATAGCTCTTAAAGTATCATGATTCTATTTTTATGCATTTATTTTTCCTCA
Organism: Rhipidura dahli; assembly: GCA_013399225.1. NCBI lineage: Eukaryota > Metazoa > Chordata > Aves > Passeriformes > Rhipiduridae > Rhipidura > Rhipidura dahli. The sequence continues at coordinate 205,891 of VXAC01006773.1, forward strand.
TCTCTTATCCCCAAGAGCTGTGTGGGCAGGAGAAGCTGTAACACCGTATAACTTAGCCAAATAAACTAATTGAGAAAAATCTTAGGATTTTTTTTAAATCCCAGGTGTTGCTTGTAACTCTGATGGGTCAAATATGTTCTGACCAGAGCTGGACTTGTACAGTGATGTTTCTGTGAGGCAAGAAGCAGATCCAGGTTTTGTGTGATGCTTTAGTGACTGTGTTATTTCTATTGAGAAATCACACCTTGGCTGGGCATGAATGTAGGACACAGCTCTAAGCACAGGCTACTGCCTCTGTCAGGGCAAGAAATGAGATGGCAAGATGTAAAGGACAGCAATCTGTCCACTCTCCAGTTCATGGGACTCTATCCCTCTGTTTGTTTTGTGGGAGGAAGAGGACATGTGGTTGGGGATGAGCAGGATGAGGTTTCTAATGCTGAGAAGTGTCAGAAGAAGACTCAGGTGCCTCAGTGGTGTTGGAATTGTCTCCGAGATAAAATCGCTGCTCTGCATTTACAGAAGTGGCTTTGTGCCTGCACAAGCAAAGGCATTCAGAGCTGGGACTTGCTGTGGATTTGTTCTGTTGGTTCCTCTGTTTCCTTTCAAAAAATTGATTTGCCAGCTCTATTTTAGTAGGATTTCTGAAGTTTCACAGCGATTTCATAGCTGCCTTTTAGCCAGAGGAGGAGCCTTCCAGCTGGTGGCTTGACAAGCACAGCCAATAAACAGCTGTTTAAACCTGCTAACAGAGTTTGCCAGCAAGTTTGCCCAGCATCCAAACAGATTAATGTTTTGGAATGGAAAGATCTGATGTATGGATGCTTTCATTCTGTGTGGCTTTTGAAGTAGAAATATTGTAGAAATTGTTGCTGCAGTGAGACAGACCTGTTCAGATACAAGGTGAATGGGCAGCCCCTAAAAAAGAATGCTGGCCTGGCACATTCCCACGTGCCTTAGCTGAGCTTCACACGCCGTGGGGGCTCTCCCTGGTTTCCACTGGCTTTAAATCATTGAAAAGACTCCACTCCCCTTCTGTCTACCCTGACCTTTCTTCTCTACTCCCCCGGCAGCACCAATGACACACTGCCATCCCTCCAAATCCCTTCTGAGGCTGGATCATGAAAGCTGCTTTCACTTTTTGTTTTGTCCTATTTGTCTTGTCCTTGAGTGAATTTTAAAAGGGAATGAACAAATTCAACCTGGGCAGTGCAGCTAGGAGAGCTATCCTCTAGTTAGGGGGGGCTTTGCTACCCATTGGGGATTTGCTGCTGAGCTATCCAGTTTTCTTGATGCCCACATTTGGTCCTGGGGCCCTGCTAATTGGAGATGGATTGACTCAGTGCAAATCCCTGTCTGCTCTCCAGCCTCTGCTGACTCGGATTTGCCAGGCAATAAATCCTCGCCCGTAAATGGGAGGAAGGCAGGAGCATTGCTTCTGTGAGGGATTAATGGCAGAGACCAAACACAGCATTCCTCCTGGGACTTGAATCTGGATGCTCCAGTTTTCCATTGCTGCTTTCATAGTGCTGATGATGTAGTTTGTGTTTAGGGAAGGGTGCTGGCACCTCCCTGTCAGCCCAGCAAATATTTTTGCCATGAGTTCCTGAATTCTGGAGCAGCCAACAAGGAGGCTGTTAACAGTCAAATACCTTCCCCAACGGCACAGGGGATTGTGAAATCCCAGAGTGAGGAATCATTTCTGTGTGCTCTGACTTGGTGACTTTGTTTATGTTGGGCCAACATTTGCTGCCTTTGGATTTTTATCTCAATTCTCCTTTTAAAGGTGGAGCATCAGCAGGTACTTGTTGAGTCTGCTTGGGCTGGATTAAGCCACCCATTCCTGAGCTTTTTCCCTGCCTCAAAAGCAAACCTATTTTCCCTTCCTTTCCAACCTGTGTTTTTTCCAGGACAGGCCATGCTCATCTCATCTCCTCACATCCCAGTGCCAGGCTGCTTGTTCCCTCACATCTCCACAGAACCTTTCCTTGTCAGAAGCACAGACACGAGCTTTTCTCTCCTAAAAGAGGGTCTGTTTTATCCCAGTGTTTTATGGAAGAAGTGAAATGGGACACAGCAGATGCTCATGAGCTGGCAGCTCTCATGAGGGCTTTTTCCTAGATTGAATGTCAGTTAAAAATATGCTTATTTTTAAGAGTCTTGCCAGATCTGGAATGCATTGTTGCACCAAAATAAATATCTAAAGAATGTCTAACGAAATGTTATCAATTCAAAGGTGGTATTTTCTTTAAAATATACATATTTTTTCATTATTTGCCTGTCCAGCCAAGGCTAGAACTCTGCTTCTGTTGTGTTCAGAAGTTGATGAATGTGGTTTGCTCCTGTATTTAAAAAGAAATAAACCCAAGCCTCTTTGGGAAGGCTCTCCTGTGATCTCTGAAGTGAGATGATGACTGTAAAACATTGTGAAATTCTCTTGAAAGGTACACCTGCAAATATTAATCTGCCTAATGGTTGATTAAAACCAAAAAGGGAGTTGGGTGTGAGGGAAGAGAAAGTAGCAGAGTATTGGGAAGAACGAGGTGTTGCCTTTCATGTGCTCTTTGCAAGGTTAAGTGCACACTCAAGCACATGGAGCTGGCTGAGACTGGTTGAATGTCAAAGCCTTGTCCTCAGAGGATGAAACTGATCTAGGGAAGCTGTTAAACCTGGGAGAGCTCTGAGGAGCAGGGTAACCTCCCAAGCTTCTTGGTTTCCTTGGCTCAGGGCCCACAGTTATTTATGTTGTGCCACGATTTTCCCTTGAAAGTTTAAAAAGGGATGGTGATACTTCTTCTGCCAATGTCTTAATTTTTTTTTTTTTTTTAACAGTGAAGAAAATGTGGATCTGAATTCCTACCACTTGGCTTCTCCCCGTTTGACATCCACTCAGAAGAGCGATGTGACTCAAAATTCCGGGAAATCCTCTGGTGAAGACTCCCCTCTGGACATCAGTGACCTGGCAGTGACTAAACCAACAAACAGATGCTACATGAGCACAGTCAGTATCTCATTGCACAATGTCCTTGACTGATTTTAAGGGGAATTATGGGGAATTATGACTGGTGGTAGGAATGGAAATGTCTCCCAGCATGGAAGAACTGGGAACTCAAATAGTGAGACAGCAGGCTTGAGGAAAAGGTGGTAACATATTTTTTAAAAATAACTCCTTGTTGTCTCAATATGCCTTTGGCAGCATAAGTATAATTGAGTTTTTAAAAAATAAATAAGGTTTTGGAATGAAAAGCTTGAGGAAGATGGATGCTGGCTAATTAGTAATTCCACTAAATATCTGAGTACACGTGGATGCAGCTATCAGAAGCTATTGGACACTGTTTCTTTCCTGTTCTGCTTGGTCTTCCCTCTTTTTCATGTCTTTATTCTCCCCTTTGTCCCTGAAGTACCTCTCCTGTGTGAGCTCCATGGACATGCATGTGGAAATCTGTTTAAAAATGGCACTAGGAAAGAGCTCTGTGTTAATCAGAAACACCAGCAGTTAGACAGAGTCAGTTACGTTGTGGTATTTTGAACAGAAACATTTCAAAGTCAAAATGCTGATTCTTGGAGAGCTATAATTCTTTGAAATACTCCAAAAAAAAGGATCCTTCCACAACTTTGGCTCCTCTGTGTGTCCTCCAGGATACCAGTTCCTTGTTCTGGAAGCTGGAGCGCTCGCTGGCCCAGTCCCGACAGATGCTCACTGATCTGGAGCTCAGCCTTCTCCACACCAGCCCTTCCTGCATTCCCTATGCCAACAACATGGAAAAGGTACAGATTGCTCTCCCAGGACTCAGGTCAGGTGCTCAGGAATACTGATTGGGAACATCCTTTCCCTTATGCTTGGCTTGCACTGCATTAGCAAAGCATGAGGATATTGGTTATGAAGAGACAACTCCTGCATGCCTTAGCGCTTGAATTTTTTATAGGATTCTGTGTGGCTGCTCAAGGTCATGACAGGATTTGACTTCTTCTGCGTGTGTCTAAACAGATGGAAGGCAGAAGTCATTTTGGGGCAAGCAGTAGGAGGTCTAGAAAAAAGTGAACACTGGTTCTTTCTCCCTTGAAGCAAATGAGATGATTTCTCAGGCTCAGCACACACTCACTGCTCTGCTGTCCCAGAGACTCACAGTCAGAACTAGTTTATTATTATATTCATGGAAAGGAGGGCAGTGTAGGGAATAGGTGGTATATAGGATACTTTTGGATATGAATTTAAACCAGAAGCACATAAATTTAGAGCTTTGGTGGCTTCATAGTTTTAGCTCCTTCATTGCAGGGTCAGAGAATATGTTCAGTGGTCAAAGAAAAGAACCTGTATGTAGCTGTCATGGCAGTTTATTTTATGAGCACAAGTGCTGATAAAGTTCCTGTTAAGTATTTGGGCAGTAGAAGTAATCAGAGAAAGGGTCGCTTGTTTGGTGGATAAATATCCATAAGAATTTCTACCTTGTTTGACAAGGACATTGAACCTTTTGTCCCTAGAAATGAGTACACTTGTGCTGGTGCATATCCCAAAGGGAGGATTTGGGCTGCTGGGTTCAGAGCAGTGCTGAACCCTCATCTTCATCCTCACACGTATCACCTCCCTCTAAAAAGTTGCACTCCTTTTAGCCTTAGATGAACTTGACCAGAACAACGTTGCTGTAAGGAACAGACAAAGCCATTTTTATAACATTCAGCACCATAAAACCTTCGCTGTGCTGGGCCTGAGTGTAAAGGTTGTGTGCCAGCGTTTGCATAAACTGAAAGGGTATTCTGTTCAGAAGTTCCTCTGCAGGATTTCATTCAGTGGCAAAGACAGCAGCAGTTTAGTCTTTTGCAAAGACTCCTGAGTAGGAGGATTCCTGAAAAGCTCCCTGCAACACAGGGCTTGCTTGTGGCTCTTGCCCAGCCCCATCAGCTGTCTGGCTCCTGCTCACTGCTTGGCACGTCACAGCTCGGCTACTCCGGCTGCCCATGACTCTGCTTTATAATCTGATGCTGCATTTTTGAGCTTGGAAATTGGCTTCTCCTTCAGCTCCACGGGTGCTTTAGTGGATGGAAGATGAAGCAGGCTCGTGTGTAGTGGCGGGAGAAGATCCTGAGCCACATCTGTGGAACTCTGATCTGCTTTCAGAGCGGTTCTGGGCAAAAACTTGTCAAGCGTGTTCGAGTTAATCTATGCAGCCCAACTAACCTGTGCTTAAAACCAGGCTTACCTGGGGCTGTTTTAAACTGAGCTTTAGAACATCATGCATATTAAAAAACAGCCTTTAGAATTTAATCAGGAAGAATTTGTACGTGCTGGATTCTGTGCCCTGCTTGGGGGAGGGAGGAGAAGAGGGAATTAAGAAGTGTACCCCTGCTGCTCACCAGCTTGAACCTGGCAGCCTGGAAATTTTATTCTCTGAGTCCTTTGATTTCCATGTTTTTTTACATTACAATGGAAACAACAGAACTTGCAGAACCTCTTCACAGAAGTCAGTTATCTGCTGCAGAAGAAAGATGCTAAGCTTCCTTTTTTTCTCTGTGACGTTCCCTGAGCATGAAGGTGTTTTCAGCTTGATCTTTTTTTGTTTGCTTCCCTCTATATAAATGCATCTGCAATATTAATACACTTTATGGATTTCTGAGATGGGCCTGGTACAGGATTCTAAGTGCATTTCCAATAAAACTCTTGTGAGTACTGTAACAACAAACAGATATTTTAGTCAAATAATTAAACTTTTCTCGAGCATGTTCCTCATCCTCAGGGCAGTCAGATCTCACAGCTTCATTCCCCAGTACCTGCACTCTCCTTGTTGTAGTTAAAACCCTTCTGTGTGTTACAGATAACAGGATCAAGGATGTGAACATTGTTGAATGAGAGACTGGGAAGTTTTTTCCAGTGCCAAGGCCAAGGGCTGTTTTAGGATACTGTTCCTGGCCTCAGAGCCCCAAAAGTAAAATGTATTGAATAGAGCTGTTTCAGAATATCCAAAGCAGCCTTGCCCACAGCAGATTGTTTTTTCTTTTTGAATCAGGAAATTTCTCACTCTCTGATTATTTGTTCTCCTGTTGTGGATTGGATGCTTGCAATAGGCACCACCTTGTCTGGTTCTGAGGACAAAAGTGTAACCAGATATGGTTAAAATCCTGAACACCACATGAAACTGAATAAGAACCAGCAACAATGAGGAGAAAAACTGGCAAAAAAAAGAAATCTTCCAGTGCTGACACAACCTGAGCTCATGCCTGCAAAGGGAGGTTACCCCACAGCCAGCTGGGCTGTGACACTGTGTGGCACCGGGTTTCTCCTGTGGATCAGCCTCAATCCAGTGGGGAGCTGGTGCTCAGTTCTCTCTTGGGTATTCCAGCTGCAGTCCCTGAGCTGTCTGTGCCCTGTGGAGCCAAACCCTCTGTGCCCTGGGGAGTCTGGGTGGTTTGCAGCTCCCTCGTGTTCTGCTGGTTCTGCATTAAGCCTGGAGGCACCGAGTCTTCTCTCAAAACCCATCAGGTCTGCTGAGTGCAGCTGATGGAGCACTTGGGGGAGATGGATGCTGAGTAGCTGGAATGCCAAACCTTCCTCTGCTGTAATGTTCCTGTGCACAGAGAGAGCTCTTCTTTTCCTAAAAAGAGCCCTGAGGTAAAAGCAGCCGGAGGTTTTATAGGCTGAAGCCAGCACTGTGACTTGCATCCTGAAACCACTGATGTTTCAAAGCTTCAGGAGCAAATCCCCAAAAGTGCTGAGCCCCATGCTGAGGCAGCAGAGTGGTGAGAGTACGCTGAGCCTACAGAAATAATCACATTTGCCTCAAGTGAGAAAGAGCCAGTGGAACAAACACACCACAGTCCACTGTAGATCCATGACAAGAGTGAGTGACCCTGCGAGTCACTGGCCAATGTGTAATTCTCATTTTCTTTGTGTGTTAAAAGGCACTGAAATCAGTAAAATCACTGTGATCACTTAGATCTGAAGCAAAGCAGGTCCAGAAATAACTAAATATTTGTTCAGTTTCATATACAGAAGTGACTGAATTGATTTTGGTTGTGTTTGTTTGGTTTTAAATTGCTTTGAAACTCATTTGAAGGCAGGTGCACTGACAAACATTAGGGCAATTTCCTCCCTAGCTGCCAGTGATTTAGCCATTCTCATCAGTCAGTTGTTTTGCCTCTAGAGAGAGATTGGGTGGGAGGGAGTTGAGGAACCCAGGAGGAAAGCAGTGAGTAAAAGGCTATATTCAGTTTTGGACACAGCAGAATGTGCCACTGCTCATAAATGGTGACTCAGTGGCTGGCCTGGGGCACAAAGATCACTCCTTTCCTCCAAGCCAGCTGGAAAGGTTTTATTTCCCAACATCCTGGTGGTGGCCCTGAAACTGTTGTCTTTCTGTGATGTGCTTTGTTTACCTTTTCCTCTTTATATTTTCACTCTGTGTTCTTAGTCTCCGTTTGCAGTGTGAAAATGTGTGTAGTAAATTGACATACATGTGATTGCACCAGATATTTCAGAGGAAATGTTCCTGCTTTTTAATAGAAATCTTCTCATTTTCTGCAGAGGAAGAAGTTGTTTCCAACACAGAAGTAATTCTGAGGACCGAGGATCATCGACCCGGCAGCTACAATGGAAAGTTACCTCATTTTTTTCCATGGTCCTCCTGAGTGTTTGAAAGACTCACAAGTGGCAAGAAGATGTGACTCTGCGGGAATGTATTTTATCTTGAAATAAAACACAGAATTATGCCAAGAGTAACAAAGCTATTTTTATAGCTGAGAGCTCAGGTTAAACACTAGCTTGTTTTTTAAGAATCTGAAGTGTGTAATTGTTACAACATAGGAACTATTTTCCTTTTTGTTTTTAATGGTGGCTCTGAAATATTTATAGAGTATGACACAGCCAAGCATTCTTTTTTTTTTTTTTAGCATATTGTTTTTGTTCTGGATTTCTTGCCTTGTAGAGAGAGATGAATAATGTTCATAGGAAGTTCCCAATTAGTGCTGTGAGCAGGAACTGCCTCCAATGTTCCTGAAATGGGAGAGCTGTCACCCACAAGATGGGCAGAACAACTTTCCACACTCAGGAGCTGGTTCTTCCAGCAAAAGTTTATGAGATCAGGTGTGTATGGCCTCTGTTTGCACTGCAGAGCAGTAGCCAAGTATGATGTGACCTTTTTTTAGCATTTAAACTGGATTTATCTTTGCTGATTGAGCAAGACATGCTGTTACCACACTTTGAACTTACTTTTTAACCAAAAGATCCAATAAGCTAATAAAGGTGCTACTTTGCTGTGTCTTGCTTGCCTGTTGAACACATTTAGCACTGAGTTTCTGACACTTCTCAGCACAGCACAAATGGGCTGCTCGGTCCCGTGCAGGTTGGGAGCACTTTGGGACCCCAGTGCCCCTCCCACAGCCCTGTGCCAGTGTTTTTCCTGCTCGAGGGCAGCCAAAGGTGGGAGTCTCTGCTCCATCCACTGCCACCAATTATTGCAGAGAAACACAACACTCCGTGGATTCCCCTCGTTAACTCTTTAATTTCATTTTCTGCCTTCTCTTTAATTATCCCAGTGGCAGCCTTTCCTCTATGCCCTAGAATTAGGTGGCAGTTCTGACAAGCCTTTACAGTGCATTTATTCCTCTACCTGCACAGAACCTTCTCAGGCTCCCTCCTCACAATCTCCTGCTGTGGGTATGACACAAATTCCCCTGAAAAGCCAACACTAACAATGCCGTGATGCTCATCCTGAAACTGCCCAGCAGCTACACAGAGAAATTGGTGTAATTTCCAAGCGGGAGTTGCACCGGTTTAAAGGTGTTTGAGGTTACTGGATGAACTCACTGAGTTTAAACCCCTTGAGAGTTTAAAATGATGGCTTTAAAATCGATATAGAAAACTGAGCTCAAGCGATGCATCAAGGATCTGCAGAGCACTATGATTTTGTATCGGGGCTGCCCTGGATTTGTGGAATGGGAAGAAGGGGAATAATTGGGTTAATTTATTCAGCACTAAGTGACTTAAAACCCAACTGCATTATTGACCACACTCTGAGGCTCGTATGGAAACGCTTCAAACACAGAGCCTTATTTCTGGAAGCAGCTCAAATACTCCAGGGAGCCCTTTGCTATTGTATCCTTGCACTGAATTATTATTTAAAGACAACAAAGTTTCTGTTCAGCCGCGGCCTTTCCGCAGGGTGGATGCGAGCTCCGGTCATTGACTCTGCTAACGGGAATTGGTGCTGGAGCCCCGGGGCTCAGCCCGAGCTGCGCGCGTGTGTGCAGGTGCAGCGGGACAGGGGTGACGATGGGCACTGAGAAGGGACAGCCGTGCGGGCGGTGACCGCCGCTCCTGGTGCTTCCTGAGCTGGGGAATCACCTCGGTGCCTGCTGCCCCCGCGGGGGCCGCTAAGAGACGTGTCCCCCTCTCCGTGTCCTGTGTCCCGTGTCCGTGTCCCCTGCCCCGTGTCCCCTCCGCGTGTCCCCCCCGGGGCTGCCGTGCGGTCCCACCTGCCCGCGGGGGGGGGCTCCGCTGCAGTTCCGGGCGCGGCCGCCAGGGGCGCGGCGGTGCGCGGCGCAGTGCGCGGCCGGGAGGGGCGGGGGGCGGG
>VXAC01006773.1:215641-232187 GCA_013399225.1 Rhipidura dahli
CCGGCACCGCGGCCGCGGCCCCGCCGTGCGCCGCCTTTCCCCGCGGGCAGCAGGGCCCCGCGCAGGCGGTGTGCCCCCCCGCACCTCCCGGGCCTTATCGCAGGTAAACACGGCCGGCAGCACACGGGGAAAGTTTTACAGTGCCGGCGGGAGCGCGGCAGAGCCCGGGGGCTCCGTGGCAGCCCCGTGCCCCCCGCCCCGGGAATGGGCATCTCCGCATCCCTGCCGAGCCCCGGCCACAACCACGCCGGGGGCTGTTTGGCACCGGGGCTGGATTCCCCCCTGCCCCGCGGCTCCGGGTCACCCGCGGGCATCGGGGTGTTTGGACCCACGGAGGATGGCAGAGTGGAAACAAAACCCTAATGCGTTTGTGACTAGTCGTGTCCGGCTTGGCCGGGGTGTCCGTAGTCCTGTGGCCCCCACGGGGTGGGCAATGGTCGGGCACTGATGGGGCTGGTGGGAAATGAAGGACTCAGACAGCGTGGGCAGAGATGGGCAGAGGGATGGGCAGAGCGACGGGCTCGCTGCTGCCCCAGCAAAAATAACAGTGCCCTCCTGCACGCCTCCTCTGACCCCTCTACTTTTGTGCACTCGTCGCAGATGTTTTTCCCTTTGCCCCTTTGCTCTGCTGTTCCTTCCTCAGCCCTTGTGCTGGTTTGGCCCCGGAGAGCGCCAGCGAAGGCAGGTGGGAATTTCAGGCCTCGCAGGGTCACGGTGCTGGGTAGGAAACGGAGCTTGCTTGGTTTGGGGAGCAACACGAGCAAACCGGCAATTCCGGTTCCCTCTGGACGCGTCTCCTTCAATCGTCCCACTGGGCACCGCTGATAAATGATCGCGGCCGCAGCGCTGCCCCGTGCGCCCAAGGGCTGCCCGTGCCGGCCGGGCAGGAGCGGGGCCCTCCTCCCTCCCGCCCTTCCAGGGCATTTTGGGCTTTTCACTGGGACTTGTGCCCTGGAAATCCACTCGGTCGTAGGGATGCTGTGGACAGAGACATGGACAGAGGTGGTTGCTCTCCATTAGAGCTTTTAGCTCCCCGACCCCAGGCTCGCCGGCTGATGGTCACATTCACTGCCCAGAACTGACCTTTCTGGAGCAACTGCTAAAAACTCTCCTAAAGGAGCTTCATCCTGATGTGGTTTCTGTAGTGGTGCTTCAGTGAGAGCAGAACTGTTCAGTGGCAGAACATGGGTATTGATCTGCCTTTTACCTCTAATTATAGCAGCTGCCGGGCCGGCCGCCGAGCGCCTCTGTCAGGGCACATCCTCTCTGCTGTCTGAGGACTCTGTACCACCCCAGAGGGTGATGCTGCCCCATCACTTTTTCCCCTGTGAGGGCCTGGGTGATGTCTGTGGATACAGAGAGGGGTTGCTGACCCTGCTGTGATCCCAGGTCCTTGTGGGTGACATGGAGGTCACCTGCTTTCCCTGAAAGTGCTTTTCCATGTCTTGTGTCAGGGTGATGTAGATGTCCCCCTTGGAGAAGCCGTGCGTGGGAAGTAGGAAATCACCACCCCACGGCAGGCACTTGCTCGGCAGCCTGGCAGGAGGAAAAACCGTGCTCTTTTCTGCTGCCAATTTTTGCTTTTCTTAAACAAAAAAGTTAAAAATCCAGTGGGCTTTGGAACCTGCAGGATTACAGTGTGTGTGACTGCCAAGTGGTGCTTTCCTGGTGCAATTTGGGAAGGAGCAGCGTTAGGAAGGGAGCTCTGGAGCAGCCGTTTGTAGCTCAGCTGTTCTGACAGCTCTCGTGCTGCCTGGCCAGGGAGGTTTCCAGCTCCAAGTCCTACTGCCAAAAAATCCCTCCTGCTGTGGCATCGTGCTGGGAGCTGGTATCCACCTGCCAGGTGGGGATCGTGACCCTGTGGAATTCCAGGGCTCTGGGGAGCCATGGGTGGGAGGACCAGCCCTAATTAACAGCAGCCTGGAACGAAAGGGTGGATGTAAACTGTGCTCCTTCATTTGGGCGCTTTGATCCCAGCTTTAGTCACCAGCTTGGTACGTGCGGGCTGTGAGCAAAGCACTGGGGCTGCACCCCTGTGGGCTCCCACAGCCCATGGCCAGGCAGGTTTTGGGGTTGGCACCTCACCCTGGTGCCTGTCAGTGATGGGGAACAATCCCCAGAGTTGTGGCCACGCCGGTTGTGCACCTGCAGTGACAACCAGGACCTGCCCATCTCCAGCTGTGCCAGTGCTGTCCCAAGAGGCTGGGTCAAGGGTGAATCTCCCCATTTCGGAGCCATCCTCCCTCCACAGCCCAGCTTTGCCAGGCAGCCAGCAGGGACACCCTGACAGCATCACCCCGTGCCCATCCCTGGTCCCACCACCCTGTTTTCCTGGATCTCCTGGCCAGCCTGATGTTTGGAGGCAGTGAAAGCACACCTGGGCTGGCAGCCCTAAGGGATTGGCATTGGTTCTGTGCCAGCATGGTTCATTTGGGACTGTGCTGGACAAGGTGTCTCATGGTGGAGCTCTGGGTGGGCTGGGGCTGCCCTCACATGGGTCCAGTCCTTGTGCTGGATGTGAAATGACTCAGTGAAACCTCTGCACTGAATACCAAGAATGAAAGCAACCTCTCCTGCAGCTCCTGGGCTGAGTTTTGGCTGGTCAGGCTAGCAGTGAGAGTAAGGGCAATAAATGCAATAAAACCACCACTGCCAGTGGGAATTACAGCTCTGATTTGGGACAGACCTTGGTTGGTCCCTGGTCTGTGATAAACCTTCCTTTCTGTCAGTATCCTGGGAGGTGCTGGCACTCCTGAGGACCTGTGGCACATCTCCCCAGCCAAGGTGCCGTGGAGGGCACAGCCTCTTCCAGCTGCAGCCTTTTGGGCACCTGGGGAGAGGCAGCTGTGCTGCAAGTGCCTGTTCCCAGCACTCGAGGCTCGTTAACCTTTGGGGATAAGAGGATTACAGCAAGTCACCAGCTTAACTCCGCTGCTGCTCCGCGGCCCCACATGGCGGGGTAACACCGGGGCTCTGCGGGTGCAGGAAAGGCAAAGCCAGCCCCTCTCCCCAGCAGCCTTTTGGGACAGATTCACTCTCTGGGGTGATTCAGTTTTGTTGCTGTCACGGCCAGTTTGTGGGTAGCTGTTGTAGGCTCCTTTGGGGTGGGTTTGGTGCATGGACACCTTTGGCATCACCCCTCGAGCGTCGGGTTCCTCCTGCATAAGTCAGGAGCACTCGATAACTTGGAGTCGGGTTCCTCCTGCAGGAAAGCTCCTCATTTCGGAGGTGTCCCTGGCCAAGCAGCTATGTGGGAGCAGGTGCTTTACCAGGCAGGTAGATGGGATTTTTATAAGGGTTTAGGGCTGTGGAGCTGCAGGGAGGGACCGAGTTCCTCTTCCGGCACAAGTGCTGGCAGCGGGGCTGCTTCCTGCCTTCCCAGCTGGGACCTTTTTCCTCTGCTGGTGACAGAAGGCTCATGGACACAGGCACAGCCCAAGTGCTCTTGCGAGGGTGAAGCAGCTCAGTTGAGTCTGAGGAGGAGGAGGAAGATCCTCATCAAACACAGCAACTTGGATTTGCAGCCCATCAACACACGGGAGATGCAACCGACCCCAGTCTGGGGTCATCTTTTAAAATGAATTCATAATTTAAAGTGTGCTGTGATCAAACACATCGAAATATAGATAATCTTGCTCTGATAATCACATTGCTCTGGAATTTTGCTCCATCAGGATGGGCATTGAGGCTGCCACTCCCTCCTTGCTTGGGGGCTGCATTTCCCCACGTGCTGTTTGCGTGCAGCAGCATCCTCAGAGGAACACAAACCACTCCCCCGTGGTTCAAAGGCTCCTTGTGATTACACAAACAACCCTGGAATTTGGCATCTCACTGTTGTGCTTTAATGTTCCCCGGGCACAGCGCTGAGTTCAGGCTGCAAAAATGCAAAAATTGGTTTCCTGGGACAGGGACAGCCGGGAGCACCAGCGGCAGTGGTCACATTCTGACATCCTGCTGGGGCTGGGGGGGTTTAATGGGTGCTTTGTTTGTGGATAAAAAGGCCTATTCTGATGTGTTACAGATTACTTTGAGGTGCCAAATGTGTTCTAAAATTCAGGGTATTCCCCAAAAGCATCAGCACTGCATGTTAGGGTGGGCTGGGGGTTCCCACCATATCTGAGAGCTGCTCTCTCCCCTCCTCTTGCAGGCCATCAGCATCAGCAAAGCCATCAACACCCAGGAAGCACCAGTGAAGGAGAAACACGCCCGCCGTATCCTTTCCCTTGGCTCACCAGGACAGCACAGAGGGGTTTGCAAGGTGGGGGTGTCACCCCCTGTGCTGGAGCCACAGGAGATTTGGGAGACAGAGAGATTGATCCATGCAGAGCTTGGCTGGTGGGGTGGCATCACATAGGTTCATCCAGCAGCAAAAAGGCAAACATGAGCAGTGCAATAAAAGTGCATTTCTTTGGCAGTAAAATGCAGAGGGCCCCAGTGTGCCCTTGGCAGGGAGAGGTTCACCCAAAATGAGGAATGGGGGTCTTCTCTGGGGGTTTTATCTGGGGGTGCAGCATTGTGCTGGTGCTCCCTGTGCTCACAGGGCACCCCGAGTGTGTCCCCCTTTCAATGAAAGCTGAACAAGAACAGTGCCCAGCCCAGCCTGTCCCCTGCTCCGTGTGCATCCAGTTGGCCTTGACTGCACTGGGAAGGGATCATCCTGGGGACACACCACGAGAAGGGAGCGTTCACCTTCTGGTCCTATGCCATTGGGCTGCCCCTGCCCAGCAGTGCCATCCTCAGCTGGAAGTTCTGCCACGTCCTGCACAAGGTCCTGCGCGACGGCCACCCCAACGTGAGTGTCCCCTCTGCAGTGTCCCTCCTGCTCCACTGGCAGGGGGAAATTTTTGGCTCTTGCCAACATCCCTCTGCACAGTGGGTGGGTTCCCTTCCCTACCCCAGCCACCTTTCCCAGGCTGTGGGATGCTCTTCAAACATCTCTGAAACTTCCCCTTGCAAATCCCCGACCTTTGGGTGCCATGGGAAGGGTGGAACTTCTCCCAGGGCTGAAGTGGTGTAAGGGGCCAGATCCCTCCTCTTCCCCAGCATCAGGGCAGGCAGGCAGGTGCTCATCCATGCCACTGTGCCACATCCCTCCCTTTTTTGTCCCCAGGTCCTCCAGGACTGCCAGAGGTACCGCAGCAACATCCGGGAGACGGGGGACCTGTGGGTGAGTGGGGCAGAGTGGAGGTTTGTGCCTCCCAGGGGCTTTGGAGGTGGGTGCTGAGGAACACAGGGGGCACAGAGAGGGTGAAGCACTGCCTGAAATCACCTTCTGCTCCTTTGGGTGATGGCTGTGTCCGTGGTGGAGCCGCAGGGCTGCTGCAGGTTCGCTGGCTCCTGTGACATCTGCTGGCTCTGGATTCCCCATGGCTCCCCTCGTGTCTCTGCAGGGCCATTTGCACGACAGGTATGGGCAGCTGGTGAACATCTACACACGGCTCCTGCTCACCAAGATCTCCTTCCACGTCAAGGTGAGACCCTCTGCCCTCTCCACACCACCATAACGAGGGGATGTGCCACGCCAGCAAAAATATCAGCAGCCACTGATGGCTTTTTCTTCCTTTTCTTCCTTTTCCAAAGCATCCTGAGTTCCCCCCGGGCCTGGAAGTGTCAGATGAGGTGCTGGAAAAGACTGCAGGGACAGATGTGAACAACATGTGAGTGCCTTGGCAGGGCCACCCTCTCCGTGACACCCAGCTGGCAGTGTCCTGCTAACGAAACAGCTCCAGGATGGGGCAGCCACCGGGATTTTGGGAATTGTTTGGATGGTGCCTGATTCTTCCTGCACCCAGAGAGTGCTGTGGGATGTGAATGCAGGGAGAAAAAGCCCCAAACTCTTGTCAGTCAGAGCCTTTGCCATCAGGAGGACTGGCAGTGAACACGAGCAGCTGGAGCAAAGGTGTCTCTGCTGTCAAGTGATGGAGTTTCGGTTTGTTTTGGCAGCTTCCAGCTGACGGTCGAGCTGTTTGACTACCTGGACTGTGAGCTGAAGCTGTCGGAGTCAGGTGAGGAGGCGGCAGGGGCAGGTCCCTCCCGCTCGCCCCGGGGCTCTTGAGCAATAGTTTCGCTCTTTGGTCGGGAATGGAGTTCCGGGAGGCCGAGGTTGGAGGCTCAGGTCCCTCCTCCTCCTCCTCCTCCTCCTCCTCCGAGATTTCCGCGGTGGTTTCTCAGCTGGATTCCCCTGTGGAAGCTCTATAGAGGCAGTTGTAAGAAGGTATTTAGGGAATGCGGCTGCCTTGAGCCCACCTGAGCAGGGCAGAGTGTTGTTTTCGGAGCAGGGCTGCTCTGAAATATGTTTTTATTTCTTTTTGGTACCACCATGTTAATCGTACTCATTACCCAAATCCTTTCTGTCCCCCTGAAGCAGAGGAAGGGGCTTTTTAAAGACTCATTTCCTCTCGCTGAAATGCCTCTGGGGAGGGCTGGAGGCCCCTGCTCATGTCTCTCACCTCCTCAGGAATTTTTAGATGGCTTAGAGAGGTGATTCTTCCTCTGTCGAGAGTCGGGAACAGGGAGCTGCCCTGGAAAACAGGGCACAGCGGGAGCGACCGTGCTCCCGGCTCCCAACAGCCTCCTGCTTCTCCTCCTGACCCAGTTATACAGAGAATTTATATTCATAAATACTTTAAAGCTGAGCAGGGAAGAAGCCAGGGTGGATATGCTGCCTGGATCCCTGCCAAGGGAAGGGATCTGTTTCCGAGCAGGGGCAGGCGAGGCTGCGGTGCCGCCGGGCTCGTCCCCTGCCCTGGGATCCTCTCCCAGATCCTTGCATGATTAAACAGAATGGAGCAAAACCTCTCACTTTCCCCAGCTGTGTCGTGCTCCAGGGCAGCATCCTGGGGTTAAATCTCTCCTTTTTGGGGTCAGCAGAGTCGAGCATCCCTTCCCTCTGCCAGCGTGGTCCCTTTGGGTGTTTTTGCTGCTTGGAGTGGGGTTGTCTCAGCTCAGGGCAGCAGCCCTGGCATTTCCCCGTGTCCCACATCCACCGTGGTTAAAGATCAAGCGGCGTCCCGGGCACGGGCAGCTCTGCAAACACAGCTCCCCCTCAGTTTTCAGGCAGCTCAACACCTCGATGGCCGTGTCGCAGATGTCGGCGGTGCAGTGCCGCCTGGCCCCCCTCATCCAGGTCATCCAGGACTGCAGCCACCTCTACCACTACTCTGTCAAGTTGATGTT
This sequence comes from Rhipidura dahli, assembly GCA_013399225.1. Taxonomy (NCBI): domain Eukaryota; kingdom Metazoa; phylum Chordata; class Aves; order Passeriformes; family Rhipiduridae; genus Rhipidura; species Rhipidura dahli. The sequence continues at coordinate 222,818 of VXAC01006773.1, forward strand.
CAAGCTGCACTCCTGTGAGTCCCAGGGGGTGTGCTCTGTGCTGGTGTTTGCCCTGGGTGGGCTTCTGCCCTTGGGGATGAGGTTGGTGTGGATTGAGGCATCCATTGCCATGTTCCTGTATCCCAGCTGGGCTCTGGGGGCCTGCTCCATCCCACACACACATTCCAGATAAAGGAATTAGAAGCACGTGTCCTTGATTAATTCAAACCCACGTGCCCTGGCCTGCCAGCCCCCTGCATGGGATCACTGGGCAGCACAGTGCCAGTGGCCTCGTGTGGGTATTTTGGAGTTCCCACACCCACATCTCCCTGTGCCCCGTCCCTGGTCCCTGTACTGGGGATGGGAATCCCCCATTCCCATCCTGACCCCTCACATCCCACTCCCTCCTGGCTTTTACCCCGCTGGCTTTTGCACAGGAGGGGTCTGGGTGCATGTGAACACACGTGCAGTCCCCCATCAGTCACAGCTGTCCCTCCTCACCCAGGTCTGCCGGCTGACACCCTGCAGGGCCACCGGGACCGCTTCCACGAGCAGTTCCGCAGGTAACCGGGGCCCAGCTGGGGAGGTGGGGTCCCCTCCCTCCTGCCAAGCCCCCTCTCATCTCCCCTTTGTCTTTCCCTCCTCTCCAGCCTCAAGAACTTCTTTAAGAAGGCCTCTGACATGCTGTATTTCAAGCGGCTCATCCAGATCCCTCGGCTGCCGGAGGTGCGGCAGGGTTTGGTGTGGTGCTCTGGAGAGCTTGTGGCTGCCCCCATGGATAGGTTTGGGGTCTGGAGACACTGCAGAGGGACCCTCTGGCCCTGTCAGCAGCACAGGGGTGGCTCCCTCCCTTCCTTTGGGACTCTGCCTGCTGCGGTTCCTGAACCCCCTCGAGACTGCAACAACTTTTTGTCCCTACAGAGCCCCCCAAACTTCCTGCGGGCGTCTGCGCTGGCCGAGCACGTGAAGCCGGTGGTCGTCATCCCCGAGGAAGCTCCTGAGGATGAGGAGCCAGAGAACCTCATTGAGATCAGCACAACTTCCACCATGGAGCCACAGGTGGGGGCCCGGGGCTGGGATGGGGTCAGGCTCCCGTGTCCTGGCTCAGGTCAGCACCCTCTGTCCTCCCCAGATCACCTCGGACCTGTTTGAGCAAACCTTCGGGCCGCCCAACGGCGTTTGGGATGACAGGTAAGGGGGGGCCAGCAGGGGCGAGGGGCTGCTGCCACGTGGGACTGACCTGCCTTTGTCCACAGGGATGCACAGATCGAGAGCCTGAAGAAGGAGGTGGACACGCTCCGTGCAGAGATGGAGAAGATTAAACTGGAGGTAAAGCCTGGCTGGGGTGGGAGAATGGGGGTGGGTTTTGGTGCCGTGGTGTGGAAACCTTGAGGGCATGCAGCAGGAGTGGGGTCCTGGCGTCCAGTGCTGTGTTTTGGGACCTCTCCCAGTGCCAGGATGTGACTCCTGATGGGGTGGAGGCACGTGAGACCTGTCCCTTGCTGTCCTGACCTTATCAACAGGGACAGATGGACTGCAGGGGTAAAGGGGAGAGCTTTCCTGTGCATCCCACAGCTGCTTTGCCCAAACTGCAGCAGGACACCCTGGACAGGGTTGTTGGGGAGGGTGGGGCTGTGCTCCAGTGCCCGGTGACCCCCGCAGGCGCAGCGCTACATCACCCAGCTCAAGGCACAGGTGAACAGCCTGGAGGGAGAGGTGGAGGAGCAGCGCAAGCAGAAGCAGAAGGCGCTGGTGGACAACGAGCAGCTGCGGGATGAGCTGGAGAGGCTGCAGAGGGTGAAGCAGGACAGTGACAGGTCACAGCGACTCTGCGCCGAGGCTGAGAGTAGGTGCCCTGCGGAGCCCTGCGGTGCCCTGCAGAGCCCTGGGGGGCTTTGGCCACCCTCGCTGCGGCCACTGAGGGTCTCCCACCCCTGCAGGGAAAGCCAACGCCACCGAGATCCGCTACACAAAGCTGAAGGAGAAGCACAGCGAGCTCATCAACACCCACGCCGAGCTCCTGAGGAAGGTAACGCTGCTGCCTGTGCAGGCACTGACACTGAGGGCGGTGTCCCCAGATTAAATCCCTCCCTTTTGGGGTTGGGGTATCCAGGGCAGAGCTGAGCACCTTTTCCCTCTTCCATCACGGTCCCTTTGGGTGTTTTTGTTGCTGGTTTTTGGTCTGTTTCTGCTGGTTTCTGTGGCCAGTGTAGCCAGTGGGACATCACTTGTACCAGCAGCCATGGGACGCTTGGCTCTAATCCTGGAAAGTGGCTCTCAAGGGGTACACTGGTGATGGGGATCCTGTGTCTCAGTTGTGCCACTCACCTGCTTTGTTTTTTGCTTTGGATGTTTTGGTCTTGTTTTTTTCCCTTTGTCCCTCTGCCACCACCAGTGTGGCTCATGCCTGCCCAATCCCCTGTGTTGGTCCCATTGCCCTCTGAGCACTGGGCAGGGGACACCCCATGTCCACTGGTAGCCAGCACTTTGGGTGCTGTGAGAAAGGCATCTAGGAATTATGTCCTGAGCCAGAATTTGATTGGAATGATTGTGGGGATGGTGAGGGTCCCTCTTGGAACACCGGGTGAGCCCCGTGTCCCCCCACAGAACGCTGACACCGCCAAGCAGCTGACGGTCACACAGCAGAGCCAGGAGGAGGTGGCACGTGTCAAGGAGCAGCTGGCATTTCAGGTGGAGCAGGTCAAGCGAGAGGCTGAGATGAAGGTGAGCTCCACATCCTTCCCTGCCAGCACTGAGCCCTCCCCAGCCTGGGGAAAGCAGTGGCTGGGCACAGTTTGGGTGCGAGGGGAAGGGGTGGTTGTTAATGTCAGGCCCTAAACCGAGGAAGAGTTGCCCTGGCTCCTCAGGAAGGTGTTAATATATTCTTCACTCCCTCTTGCCCAAATCTGCCTCTTCTTCCCCCAAGAAAACGCCACAATGCAAATTGATGGGTTTGAGTGCTTTCATTCTCTGGAGCTCAAGCTGGGGGCTGCTCCCAAAATTCCTGGCGTGGGAAAAGGCGCCCTTCCAGGAGACGCCCAAGACCCCAAAACCCCCTGCCTGCAAAATGTGGCTGGGTTCATTCCCTCCATCCCTCTGTGTGCCGGTGCCCAGCGGGGCCGGGGCGTGGCAGGGGCTGAGCCCTGGGCACGGGGTGTGGTTGCAGCTGGAGGACCAGAGCGTGCAGATGGAGCAGCTGCGGCAGGAGCTGGACGCCCGCCGGGAGGAGCTGGAGCAGGCGCAGCGCTCGCTCAGCCACGCCAAGCAGGTACCAGGCTGGGGGGCAGCACGAGCCCAGGTCCCCCTCAAACCCTGTCACAGGGTGATGGACAGGCCACCACTGCTGAGCCAGAGGTTCCACAGCAGCCCGAGGAGCTGTCACAGGGCTGAGCGTGGGCCCAGCCCATCAGCATCACGAGCTGGGCACGTCCGGTGCTCCCCCGGCGTGTTTGTTGGGCTCACAGCAGTGACAGGGGAGTGACAGGGTGTCCTGGCCCCCCATGGCAGGCAGGTGTGGAGCTCAGCGCCCAGGTGGATGCTCTGCATGCTGAGAAGGAAGTGCTGAGGCGGTCGGTGAGCGAGAAGGAGTGCGAGCTGCTGTCCACGCGTGGCCTCGTTGAGGAGAAGGAGCTGCAGCTGAGCCAGGAGGCAGACAAGGCCACGAGGGAGATCCGAGAGCTCCAGGGCAGGCTCCTGGAGAAGGTACAGTGCTGTGTGAAGAGCCCACTGCCCCCATACTCACCGAGGTGAGATGTTTTGGGGATGCCAATGGGATATCACTGCACCAGCAGTCATGGGATGGTTGGGTCTAATCCTGGAAAGGGATATGCTGCTATGGGGATCCTGTGCCGTAGTTGTGCCACTCACCTGTTCCTCCTGCTGCACAGAGCAACCAGGAGCAGAGCCTGCAGCAGAAGCTGCTGGAGGACCAGTTTGGAGTCCTGCAGGAGACGGTGCGGGAAGCCCAGGACATCCTCCGCGATGCCATGGCCAAGCTGGATGACCCCCTGCACCTCCGCTGCACCAGCTCCCCAGGTAGTCAGCTTATTCAGGGTGCTGAAACACCCTGCTCCTTCTCCCTCCTGGACAGATAATGTTGCACCTCAGCTCTCCCATGGCACTTTTCCATCATACCCAAGGCGGTTGGGGTCGGACTTCCCAGGGTGAATTTTTAGCTCTCATCTCCAGCACTACTTGGCTCAGATTTTAGTGCTGTTCCCCAGCCAGGGATACCCTTCCACTCAGTGGTGCCTCATGGAGTCAGCACAGGTGGGGACACCCACCAGCCTGGCCGTGCTGATGAGATGAAACTCAATTCCTTGCAGATTACCTGCTGAGCCGGGCGCAGGCGGCGCTAGAGTCCACGGATGCCCTGGAGAAGGGGCACGCGCAGTACGTGGCCTCCATGGCAGGTACCTGGGGCTGGGGACCGGCGGCATTGCTCCCAGCTTGCTCATCTTTCCGTGCATCCAGCAGCCCCCGGCGGCTCCGGGGCCATCGGCAAGCGGCAATGCCCTGGGGCAGAGGGACACCGACAGGGCTGGGGGTGTGCTGGGGTCGATCCCAACATCTCTGAGTCTTGTACTGATCCCTGAGTGCCTTTGAGGACGGGCTACAGCCCCCAGGAGCTGGCAGGGGGTGCCCTGGGCTGGCAGCTCCTGACCCTGGGCTGTCTCTGGCAGATGCTGCGGGGCTGGTGGGGGCTCTGGCCCTCTTTGCACACCTGACGGCCGACACCATCGTCAACGGCAGCGCCACGTCCCACCTGGCCCCCACGGACCATGCTGACCGTGAGTGCAGGGATGCAGGGTGTGCTGGGGGGGATTTTTCCTCATGGGGCTGTTCTTTAGGGAGGCCATGCCAAAACCCCTTCTGCCTGGAGCAGATTTTACTGAGGGCAGCACATTCCCCATGCTCCCCTTCCCCTCTCATTCCCTCCCTGGGCCAGGAACATCTCATTGCTCCTGGAAACTCATTGGTAATCCAGAAGAAATTTGCTGGATGCTGCTGGTGCCCAGCTGTGGATGAGGGGAGGAGGAAGATGAGGGTGGCAGGGCTGGGATGAAGGGACCCCTTGCCCACGCCGTGCTCTCCGCAGGGCTGACGGAGACGTGCCGGGACTGTGGCCAGCAGAGCCTGGAGTACCTGGATGAGCTGAAGGACAGGCAGAGGCTGGGCTGTGCCGAGCTGGGGGACGTGCGGCGGGCGCTGCGAGGGGTCCTGCAGCTGGCCCAGGTAGGAGATGGAGCCCAGCATGGCCACCTTCCCACTCGTGGCTGGCAGGGTGGGTCACGGGGAACACTTCGGGATGGTTTGTCCCCTGCACCCACAAATTCTGGTGCTTTCCTTGAGCCATCTCAGCTTCTGGACATTGAGACCCTTCCTGGTGGTGCACAGAGCTGGTCACCCTCAGATCAGCTGAAGTCCTTCAGTCCAGTAACCCCTGTGGAATGAAACTTCACAGCTTTCTCCTCATGAAGCTCCTATTAGTGTTTTCCTTGACACCACTCCTCTGTTCAGCTCTCCAGAGCCCTCTGGAGCAGAAACTTTTTTGTCACCTTGATTTGGGACATTTCTTACCTCTGAGGTCCCTGTGCCATGTTTGCTGCAAGTTGGTGCCTTCACCTTTGCAGCCTGCAGGATGCTGCTCCTGCAGCTTTAATTATTTAGGGGGCGGGGAAGGAATAGGATACCTTGGTTTGTAGTTATTCCTTATAAATATTCCCTTCTGCCTAAAACCTCCTGGTGCCTGCTGCCACCCCTGGCAGGAGCTGAGACCCAAGAGCTTGGACATCAAGCAGGAGGAGCTGGGGGACATGGTTGAGAAGGAGATGGCCTCCACCTCCGAGGCGATCGAGGATGCCGTCAGGAGGATAGAGGTGAGACAGAGCTGCAGGATGAGCCATTCTGGAGCCTTGGGGCAGCAGAATGTGCATCACTCCTCCACCCTTCTCACCCCAATGTGGTATCCAACCCTTCCTCTTGTGTTTGCCAACAGGAGATGATGAGCCAGGCCAGGAGCGAGAGCTCTGGGGTTAAGCTGGAAGTGAACGAGCGGTGAGTTTTGGGGAGGGATGTGTGACAGCTCTGTGCCCCATGTCCAAGCCCTGCTGGGGTGTGCTCTGCTCCAAAACAGGCTGGCTGGTCTTGAAAAAAGACCCATTTTCTGAGGTCAAAGCTTCCCTGAACGCTGAACACTTTTCTCTTGCTTCCCTCCAGGATTCTGAACTCCTGCACGGATCTAATGAAGGTCAGTGCTGCAGAAACCCACCTGGGGTGCACAAAACTGTAACCTCCCACCATCAGCAGCATCAATCCTCCTCTATAAGACCCCCATCAAACCCCAAAACCTGTTGTCCTTCATTCCAGGCTATTAGACTTCTTGTAACAACATCTACAAACCTCCAGAAGGAGATAGTGGAAAGTGGCCGGGTAAGTCCTGCCTTGCACTCATCTCTCTTGTACTGACATCAAATACAGGAGAATTTCCCCCAAACCGCAGAAACACTCTGGGTTTCATGGTTTCCCATGTTAGCAGCACTCTGGCAGTCCCAGCTGCTGGAGATGGGCTGCTCCATCCTGTGCTCTCTGCACAAATCACTGTCACCCTTGCAAGGCCTTGTCCATGTAAAGATGATGGCCCAAACACGAGTGTTTTAAACCAAACCCAGGCTTGGGGCTCCAGGGTTGGTTTTCTTGATAATTATTTAAGCAGGTCAGTAATAGCAGCATGAAGAGCACAGGAATGTTGTCTCTCCCTTGATTTATGACTTTCTACGTGAATTTATATATGGTTACTCTTTATATGGATATTTCACATGGATTTCTATGTTGTTGTCTATCAGACACAAGTTAATCCAGGCCATAATATTCTCACAACAACAGGGGGCAGCAACAACTCAGGAGTTTTACGCCAAGAACTCTCGCTGGACCGAAGGGCTGATCTCTGCCTCCAAGGCCGTGGGCTGGGGAGCCACACAGCTCGTGTAGGTACCCCCAGGGTGGGAGCTTCCCCCGGGACACGGCTCCATGGGCTGCACCCAGGGCTGCCCTGTCGCCAAATCATCCAGAATTCCCACTGCTGAGGCTTCACGGAGCATTGTTGCTAATTCCTTGTGGAGCATCATCATTGCCTGGCTCCTTATGGAGATCTTGGCTGACTTTTTATGGACCCTCAGTTTGGGTCATTGTGAATTCCTCAAGGAGCATCACAGCCCACAGGCACCCAGCTGGGGATGGCAGTTCCTCCCTGTCTGCAAAATCAAATCCCCCCTGCCCTGCTTGCTGCTCAGATGGTTGTGGATGGGGTGGGTGTTTGTGGGATTGGGGCAGGGTGTTCTCTGTGCCAGTGCAGGAAATAAGGGGAGGGGGGCTTTTGAGCAAAGCTTTAAAAATCTCATTATGGAAAAAAAAATCCTGTCTCTGTCCAAGTCACCCAGATCATGGCTTTGAATAATTGCTTTGTATATGAGATTTAATAACAGTTGGACTCGAAGATCTTAGAAATCTTTTCCAACTTTAACAATTCCATGATGCTGTACTTTCAAAGCTGCTGGATCCAGCTGCTGATTTCTGAGGGTTTTAGCAGGAGATGAACAATCTGCACGTGCTCTGTCGTGCCCAGTCTCTGACACAATCTCCCTTCTGACCCCAATGCAGGGAGTCTGCAGACAGGGCTGTCCTGCACACGGGGAAATACGAGGAGCTCATCGTCTGCTCCCACGAAATCGCTGCCAGCACAGCCCAGCTGGTGGCTGCCTCCAAGGTGGGTGTCCCAGCAGGATCCTCTGGGTGTCTCCTCGTTCTGTCCCACAGTGTTCCCATCCTGTCTGCCAGTCCTGCAGCCTCCCACAGCAGGGAGAAGGGACCCTCTTGCAGTTTTCCAGTCACTCTATGCTTTTAATCCATGTGTTCATATTCCCACACCTGAGGCTTGCCTTGGAAATGAAGGTTTGTAAAACCTCCTGTCCTCCTCCTCCTGTCGAGCTGGTTATGTAAAGAAAATGTTAATACCCAACAAGAAATCCAAAAAAGCAGCTGCAGAATCGAGGATTTTGACTTTGGTCCTTGCCACCTTTCCTGTTGGTGTGGGTGGAAGTGAGGGGTGGAGGTTTCAGTGAGCACACAGGGATCCAGGTGAGGGGGGAAGGGGGATCCACGTGGAATTCTACAGCAGATGGTTTTGAAATGAAGAGGACAGTTAAAAAAAAAAACAAAAACCAGAGCTGTGTCTTCACTGAGTGCTTGGCTCAGGTGGGAGCAGAGCTGGTTTGGTGCCCTGGGGCTGAATGGCTTTGTAGGGATCACCTTGTCTGGCTCTGATGGGATCACTGAGGATAAATCTTCCCATCTGTCCATCCATCCATTCTTTCCACTCCCAGGTTTTCGTGCCCAAAAGCTCTTTGCCTCTGGCTGGGGCTCCCTGGAGCTCCTTTGGGGGTCCATGGAGGGCACCCACAGCCAGCCCTGTGCTCGTTGCAGGTGAAGGCTGAGAAGAGCAGCAGGAACCTGGCCAGGCTCCAGGAGTGCTCCCGCAACGTCAACGAGATGGCAGCAAATGTGGTGGCTTCTACCAAGTTGGGGCAAGAGCAGATAGAGGAGAAAGGTGAGGTTTCTGCAAGGAAAAGGTAGAAAAACCCACCCCAAATCCCTTTCTGGCCTGGGGAACACCTCGAGGCGTCCATCCAGCCCTCTTTTGGCACTCGAGTGTCCTCTCTGAGGGGTGCACTCAGCAGGAGCTCTGCTTTCCTCCACAGACACCATGGACTTCTCAGGCATGTCCCTGATCAAGCTGAAGAAGGAAGAGATGGAAACACAGGTGTGGCCCTGAGGTGGATCCGCTGTGGACAGACCGGGACCCTCGCTGGGGGGGTCCCTCTGCCCCTCCAGCACAGGTCCCAGGATGGTTTCTTTGGGTTCAGGTGAAGGTGCTGGAGCTGGAGAAGCGTCTGGAGGGCGAGCGGGTGCGGCTGGGCGAGCTGAGGAAGCAGCACTACGCGCTGGCCGGGGGCTGCCATGAGCCGGAGGACGGGGAGGCCAGGCCGGCGCCAGCACCGCGACGAGGCATCCTCAAAAAACCCCCCATTGCCCAGAAACCCGGCCTGGCAGAGGTGGGGCCCGGCTGGGGGGCTGTGAACGGGGCAGGGAGGGGGTGTTTTTGGCTGAGGTTGTGATGTTTGGCTCTGTCCCCCTCTCGTTGCAGCCCTAGCGAGGCCCCGGCCCGGGAAGGGCCCACACCTGGCGCTGCCGGGCGCTGCTGTGCCTCTCCTCTCCTCACCTCACTGCCCGGCCTGGAAAGAAAAAGAATCCCAAACTGGATCTTTTTTAAGGAATATATTTTGGGGTTTTTTTTTGGTTTTTTTGTTTTGTTTTGTTTTGTTTTTTTTTTTTT
>VXAC01006782.1:0-19028 GCA_013399225.1 Rhipidura dahli
GCCCGGCCGCCCTCAGCGGGACCCTGCCCCCTCAGCGGGACCTCCCCGCCCTCAGCGGGGCCGCCCGGACCGGGCTGTCCCCGGGGACTGTGTGGATTGTGCCCCGTCACCGGGACGTCCCGGTCTCACGGGGCTGCCTGCTCTGATCAAGACTGTTGCTCCTCACCGGGACCGTGAAAAAGACCACTAAACGATGTTTCGGTCTGATTTAAAATGTTCTGTGGAATGAGGTGCTTTTTTAGCTGTGATTTTACACCTGGGGACCAGACAAGGGAAGAAGGTGGGCTGGTTTCATTCCCCATATTAAAAAAAAATAAAAAAGCTTGAGGGAAAAAACCTGATCGTTTAAACATCTGTTTCAGTAACACTGGAGAAGTGAATCCTACAGACTGCAGTGACCAGTGGAGTGGGTGGTGTGTGGGAGATGCCAGTACCCTTCAGGAGCAGGGGTCCAGCCTGCTCACTCCTCAGAAGAAGGGGTCTGTCCCATTCCAGCTGATGGTAGCACCTGCCCACTTGGTCCTGATTGCCATCTCCAGGCCTCGATGCCTCTTCTGTGGGCCGCAGGGGTCTTCTCTTTGAGCCTCTTCCCAGTGATGCGAATGAGTGTCTGAAGAGGAAATGAAAAATTAATGTCTAAAAAAAATCTTAAAAACCCAACTCCACTCAAAAATGTTTTGGGGTGAAGGTTAAAAGCAGAAGCTTCTGCAGCTGTATTGGTGTAGATGTGCTGCTGTTCTGCCCCAGGGAGCTGGGGAAGCCCACGCAGGGCCCCCTGGGCTGAGGACTGCCCCTGCACCATGGCCCCCCCGGAAATTCCGGTGCTCTAAATGCAGCTCTGGGCTCCTTGCGTGGTGTGTTTGTATATTGCTTTTCTGAGCAGTTGCTCAGATAGCATCTGTGGCCACAGCAGGTATCGTGACGGTTGATCTCGAATCACTCTGCTTCCCTGTAGATTTACACTTTCGTTTCAAGGTTCTGACTTCACTTTAAATGCTGCAGTGAAAAGAGCAAGGAAGGAGGCACCCGGTGAGGAAGGCAAGTGACACACAGCGGCAGAGAAACGATAACCTTGCACCCCAAGCACGAAACCTGGTCCACAACCCAAGTGTTGCTACAGGAGCAGTTTATCCCTCCTGAGGGGATGTGAAACTTGGTGGGGAACAAGAGGGCCATGGTGGCACCTGGTGCTAGCAGGAAGACAGACTTCAGCCTCAGTGAGCCAGGCAGGTGGCCCTGCTGTGCTCTAGCCCTGCTGCGTTGGTGTGCAGGTTTTGTCTGGGGTAGAATTCATTGTCTTCCCAGTGTTTGGTATGGAGCTATGTTCTGGATTTGTGCTGAACACAGGTGATAATACAGAGATGATTTTGTTACTGCTGAGCAGTGCTTATGCAGAGCCAAGGCCTTTTCTGTTCCTCCTACTGCCACGCTGGTGAGGAAGCTGGGAGTGCATGGGAGGCTGGGAGAAGACACAGCCAGGACAGAGGACCCAAAACAATCAAAGGGATATTCCAGACTGCTCAGTATATAAAGTGAGCAGAAGAAAGAGAAACGGGGGGGACTTTTGAGTGGAGTTTGTCTTCCCAAGTCACTGCTGTGTGTGGTGGGCCCTGCTCTCCTGGAGGTGGCTGAACACCTGCCTGCCTGTGGGAAGCAGTGAATGAATTCTTTGTTTTCCTTTGCTTGTGTGTGTGGCTTTTGCTTTTCCTATTAAACTGTCTTTATCTCAACCCACAAGTTCTTTAGCTTCTCCCCTTCCAATTCTCTCCCTGATCCTACTGGTGGGGGAGAGAGTGAGTGAGTGGCTGCGTGGGACTTGAGGGGTGGATGGGGTAAAACCATGGCAGCTGGAGAGAAGGTTATTATAAATTTTGAATTAATCATGAAACAGTCCTGCTTGCCGGCATGTTTAAACTTTGTATTGAGTATTTAACACAGGAATGACAGTTGTCTGTGACACCCATACCTCAGTCCCTGTTAAGCCCGGGTCCGTACCTATCGTCAGGTGGGCTGTTTGGGTCTGCTCCTGCTGCCCACTGTAGAAGTACAGGTGGAAAATTCTCTCTGATTTCCAGTCGGAGAGCAGGCGGCTGTCGATGCCGAAGAGCACGCCGTGCCTGCCCGAGACGCTGCACAGCCACACGGGCAGCCGAGGCGTGCGCAGCCCGGGGCTCACCTGGGGAGGGGGACCCTTGCCAAGAACCTGGGCTGTGCCAAGCCTGGGGTCTGGCGGAGGTGCCGCTGTCCGTGGGGCTGCTCCTGCACTCACCTCCCGCTGCACCGGCGCCCGCTCCCAGCGCAGGAAGCCCACAGGGCCCCGCTGACACGGGGGCTTGCCTTCCCCGTCCCCAGTGCCGGACTCCAGCTCCTGGCTGCCTCCTCCGAGCTCCCGCGGGCTCGCTCGTCCTGTCAGGAGCAGGCTGAGCACAGCCTGCGGGGAAACAGCCCACGGTCACACCATGGGGACATGGAGCACACACCCTTTGCAGGTGATGTCCTGCTCCCAGCTCTGTCATGTCTGTCACAGGTAGGGGAACACCAGGCTGCCAGTGGCTTTTTAAAAATTACTGTTACTATCATCATCATCATCATCATCATCTGTTTTTTAAGTGCACAGTTGTGACTAAAATTGCAAAATATTTCTTTATGATTTTATGCTTCTTTTTTCTTTGGATTAATTAACAAGTGATAATTTTTTCCTAAATCGGGTGTGGGAATAATAAAACCAGAATGCTTGAGGCTGGTCCTACCTCTGTACATGTGACGTTTCCAGAACTGACGTTTAACAGAGGACCTGTGTCACCCAAATCCTCTTGGACCCTGTATGGCCAAGCACAGATCATCAGGGCAGCTCTGGGCCTGTGCCAGAGACAACACTGTACCTCCCTGCCTGACCAATGGGAATGGGAGAAAAAAGCTATTTCAGAAGATGTAACCAAACTACAGGAAAATGTTTAAAAATTGAAATATACCTTTCAAGTGTCCTGGAAAAAAGTAAACTGTATAAAAATAGGATCACTCCATGGCTTCCTTCACCTCTGAACTGGAAGGAGAAATAAGGGGTCACAGGGGAGGAATTATGGCCAGTAAATAATATTTAAGTAAAACAATTCCTCTGCTTCACTACAATCTTAGGTGAGTGTGTTGAGTTAGATGAGTAAGGTGTTATTCCAGGAAGATTTTGTAACTGACTTTGTCGAATAGGATCAGGTAGAAAAAGAAAGAAGAAACTTCCAGTTATTGGCTAAACAGGTTTTGTACTATTTTTCCCTATTTTTGCTGAGGCTCCAAGGAATCACATCTTTGAATGATGTACAAAATGCTGCCCTGTTTCCCCAGTGTTTGTGGGCTGAGAGAGACGGAATAATGGGTAAAGTCACAGGGATTTACATGGGAGCAGGATCCCTTCCCATTGGAAAGGCTGGAAGTGATCCATGAACTGACTGAACATTAACTGTGTGAATGTCCTGATGACAATGACACTTGTGTCCAAAATGCCCAATTTGAATGGGAAGTAAGACGTAGTTTAGCAAGAAAATAACTTGGATAAAGCAGTTATCCCCACTTACACAGTGTATGTGATCAGAGATGAATCCCTGAGCAGCGGCTTTCTCTGAGAACTCAAACAGCTGGACCTGTTGGGCATGAGCACCAGGAGGGTGGTGTAAAGGAGATGTGAATTCTACCAAGAAGCTGAACTTTTGAATCCTATGGTTCTGTTAGTCAAGTGAAAGAACAGTTCAAGGGTTTGCTCTGCCTCTTCCCCAGCTGTGGGCTCTGGCTCTAAGCAGGGGCTCAGGGGAGCAGCTTTGTGTTGACAGGATTCTCCTTTTGGCAGGTGAAGGAAGATGGACCTTCGGTGAAGGGGAGGTGGATGTATTGGTGGGCTGCACCAAGACCTGGGTCTGGGGTGACCACTGTTTGTGGTGCAGTGTAAGGGAGAGAGAAGGTGTGGGAGATTCTGTATTTCAGGCCAAAGGCATCTTTAAGGAAAATCCAGCTGGCAGAAGATGGTTCCATACTCACTCTCTCTGTGAAGCTGCTGGCTCTGAAGCCTTGATGTGGCATCGTGGTGACAGGGGCGGTGATGAGGCAGACGACAGCTCTGCCACCTCCTCCTGCTGCCCACAGGGTCTCTGCCAGAGCCATGGCCAGTGCCTGCCCCTGCTCCCACCGCCCGACCTGGCACAGCCTGTGCCAGGGGAAAACCAGGGGCTGTGACACCAGAGAGGTGGGAGGCACATGCCACTGTCCCAAAATCAGAGGATTTGGTGGAAAGAAGCCTTGCCTGGGTATCAGCCAAGGCTTCTCCCCCAGTGCATATCCCCATCTGTAGCTGCACACCTGAACCTGGACCTGGTTTGCCTGAACCCAGAGGCTGGCGCTGACCAAGCAATACACGGAAGTAATTTTCCTGTGTCCCATGAGGCCCAGAAACTTACCTTTCCAGGTGAGTACATTCTGTCTTTCTTGTGAAGAGCAGGTATGAGAGGACGTGTGCTTGTACAGCCACCAGAATGGCTCTCGTTCCTCCCTAGGAACGGAAAAACAGCCCCTGCTGTCTGAGGAGTCTGAACGAGTACATGTCCCTCCCAGCAGACCCTGGCCAGTGGGACAACAAGAAGCCTTTATGGAGAAGAAGCTGCAGACCTGGCCATGTGCAGGGGCAGCAGAGATCCCGTGGGTGGGTGCCCTCCAGGTGGGTGCCCTCCCTCCCTCTCTTGCAGCACTCCGTCCCAGGGAATAGCCCCCAGCTCCAGGTACCTTGTGTTTGTGTTTTTTGTCCCCTCCAACCTTGCAGCAAAGGGACAGAGGTCCTGAGACAGCCCAGGGCTGATGTGAGGCTATGCATGGGAGTGCCCGTGCCTGCTCCCCACCATGCTGACACACACGTGTGTGGTCCCTCCATAGGCACACAGCTTCGGAATGCAGGGAGTGGCACCCATGGTTGTACTCAGAGTTTCAGCTTCCAGACAAGTTTAGGGGATTTACAATTTGAGTGTATCTTGGCCTTCTGCATTTTTGGTTGCAGTGTTGTGATGGTAAATAAGGAAGAAGAAAATCTTCCTCTCAGGAAATGAGTCTAGGTGACTTGACTTGTTGGATGTCTCAGTGGGGCAGGAAGAATTAGAAGTCTAATTCTCGGAAAAGAAACAAGCTTTTTGCAACCTGCTGCATCTCTCCTGAGCCCTCCCTGGGCATCTCACACCAGGGTATCACAGTCCCTGCCCACAGCCAGGGGCTGTCTCCAAGCCATCCATCCCACTCCAGCTTTGGGCCAGTGGCTCCTGTGCAAGGACAGCTGTGGAGGGGCTGTAGCTGGAACCCTGGCAGCCTTCTCGGTGGGGAAACCTCAGCCCGGCAGGTGGGCAGAGTGTGGGGTGAAGGTGTGCAGGGTACAGGTGTGCAAGGTGCCAGTGGCTGTGTGTCGCTTTTACCTTTCCTGCCTCCAGCGCGTAGGCCAGGTCGGAGTGCGGCGGGCGGAACCTGAAGTGCGCTGCTGCCCACTCGCAGCTAAAGAGGGGGGTCATGTTCCTGAACAGCAGCTTCTGCAGCCTCTGTGGAGGACGAGGCAGAGGGGCCAGGTCAGGTCTCTCATCCCAGCATGAAGGGTCTGTAATGTCAGGGGGTCTGGGGATGCAGGAGCAGCACACAGCCAGAGCAGTGTCATGCTGTCTGCCCAGAGCCAGGCCTCACAACTTCAGAGCTAAGGTGATGTTTTGAGCTCTATGCAGGCGCTTCACTCAGCACTCAACCACGCTGGTGAAGCTTGGTTGTAATGTGTAATAACTTACATTTGGGTACAGTGCACATTTTGGGGAAGATTGCACTGGGGCCTGTCCTGCCATTGCCCACAGAGCTGCCAAGTTGCTGGACAACAGCACCTGGCAGCAGTGCTTTTGGGGCCAGGCACTCAAAAGGAGCTGAAATCCCTCACTGATGGTGTTAAATGCCCTTTCCAAGCCAAACAATTCTATGATTCCATGATCCTGCCTCCTGTCCGGAGGCAGTTTGTCAGGGAAGCCCCAAAGTGCAGGCAAACATTGCCTGTTGTTGTTTGACTGGTTCTCTCCTGAGAATTACTGCCTATCAGCTTTAAGGTTGCATTCCAGCCATGTTTATTAAGAGTCTCCTAAATAATCCATACCCATTCCACACCCTGTTCAGCTGACAGCAGGCTGAATTCTGCAGTCAGAATACCAGGAATGGCTCCCCAGTCTCTTTCCCTTCAGGGGATTCGATTACAGCTCATATTTAATTCAGCAGGCAGCTCACCATTGCCGTGTCCAGGGAGATGGGGCAGCCACCCGCACGCTGAGGGAGCAGGAGGGGCTGGGGGAGGGTGGAGGGTGGCTGCGGTCCTGGGGAGTCCCCAGCTCCGGGTGGTCCACTGGCAGCTCTGCTCCGTCCTTGCTGCAGGGAGAGGAGCAGACAGAGCATCGCCCCGGGGCTGCTGCCCCCGGTGCTTCCAGGGTGGGCACAGCGCCTGGCTGCAGGCTGACAGGGGCCCGGGGGGCATGGGCTGCCCTGGAACATGGGTGCCCGTGACTTCCAGCTGTGTTCAGACATTCCCAGCACATCCCTACAAGCTAGTGACTGCAGCAGCTAACAGTGCTGTGTTTGAATTGTATTCAATATTGTATTATTATGCAGGGAATACCCTTCAGTGTCTCCCAGCCTAAGGGCGCAACAGGTTTTCCAAATACTTGCCTTTTGGAGATCTTAGTTTGTTTTCCTCTTTAATCTGTTCTAAAACTCACTGTGAAAACCATTAGTTTTTGACAGAAAGGTTAATCAAGTGTTGGACTCATCTGCCCCTTTGATTTCAAAATATATGAAGAAAACATCTGTTTCTCAAAGGAGCAGCATGAGAAATGAATCTCCATAGATACCTGGGCTGCAGGTATGGATGTGTGACCTCCTCAGTGTGCCAGCCAAGGACAGCCCAAAACTCACCAGACAAACAGAAAATGTTACCTTTGGAAAAGGAGTTACCTGATGAGTTGTGCTGTTGACTTCCAAGCTGAAAATGTAAAATAAATTAAAATTAAAACACCCAACAGAGGTATTGCTAGCATGTGGAGAAACCAGAGTCCAACCAGAAGAGAACCCCAGAACAAAGGAAGAGTAAGAGCTGTAGCATTTATATTTTTACTGGGTACATGAAGACCTTTTGTCATTGCCACATACATTTTGTAATAAAACATGACTAAAAATTACATTAAATAACTACCTGTAATTAAAACTGTGTTAAAGAATCAGAATAAAAATCTTACCCATGGAAACTAAAGATTTCTCTCCATTTGGTCAGATCAGAGATTCTGCTGGTGATCTCCTCCAGCTCTGTCGGCTTAGCCCCGCGGTCACCCATCGCAGCGGCCGCGCTCCCTTCGGGCGGTGCTCCGGTGATGCTCCGGGCCCCGGAGCTGCAGGGGAACAGCTCCCGGCCCCGCGCTGCTGGGAGGCACCGACCGCCCTGCCCGTCCCCGGGGCTGCGGGCAGCGCCCCCGCCACACCAGCCCGTGCTGCTCCCTCGCCGCGCCGGCAGCATCAATGTTTAATGCCGGGCAGCAGAGCGGGCACGACGGCAGCGCCGGCTGCTCCGGCGGGGGTGGGTGCGGGGGGCAGGAGTGTGGGGCAGGAGCGGGGGCTTTTTCCAGCACGGGGGAGGAGCGGGGGCATCACACCTGCTCTTTCAGCCGGTCAAACACACAAACAGGGTGTGAGACAAACATTGTCTTAACTTTATTTTGCTGGTAAGAAATTGCTCGCCTCAGGAGTAGCTGGGCTAATGCTTGGGCGGAGGGTGGGATGTGGGGCAGGTCGAGCCAGGCTTTGGGCACAGTGACCCCTGTGAGGACACTCAGACCCCAGGCTGGGGCTGCTCTTTTCTGCACAGCAAAGGAATTGGTTCGAGTTTGCTGTGTAGTAAACAATAGAGATGCAATACAAATTATCTTTTAAGAACATACATTAGCATTAGGAAGAATATGTATATAGATTAAGAAGAAAATGTTGAAAAAAGTTGGGAGTGGTGCTGACTTGCAGATAGATGTCTTTCCACATTGTTTAAATCTGGGGAGATGCAGGGGCAGAGCTACCTTGGGAAAGGAAACAGCTGACAAACCTTCACAATAACATAGCAATGTCTTGCCTTTCACAGTAGAAGTATAAAAAATGGCATCAAAGTCAATAAGGCCTCGTGGGCTGGTAGATCCTGAAGCACAGAGGGCTCTGATACCTGGTACCTGGGCCTGACCTGTGCCCAGGGACTGAGTGGATGCTGGGTGAGGTTGCTCCTCATCCACAGTTGGGTGCAGCCCCTGCAGATAAATGGGGCAGGGGGTCCCCACCCATATTTGTTCTGTGGGCTGTTTCTATGTCCTGTGAGGAGCACCTCGTCTCCAAGGCAGCCAGGTAACCCCACAGAGGTAGCGTTTGGTGGCGTGAGGCTCTGCCTGGGGCAGTATCTCTTGCTTTAGCTGACTGGGGGATGTTTAGGGGGTTGAGGGCTGATGTGTCCGTCTGTTCTGGCTTCCTGCGCCAGACCCTCATGTGTTCACTCCTCGGTCCCTGTCGAGCTGCAGCCTGCACGGGAGCCTGTCTGTTGTGTTGTTGCTGCCCTTTACCAGAGGTTCTGACTCGGTTTATTGGTGGCGTTTGATGAGAGCTTGCAGGGCTGTTCTCTGGAGGGGGCAGTGGAAGGTGAAGGCACCTGGGCTCGCTCCCGTTGCTCTGCTCTGAGAAATGCCCTTTGCCTGATGAGCAAAGAGGGTTTGTTCAGCAACACCAAGCCTGTCTGCCTCCCTCGGGGAAGCAGGAGCACATGGCATCTCCCCTGCATCTGGTGTGCTGTTCCAGCTTTGTCGCCCAGCTGCAGCAGCCACTGGGGAAATGAGGGCTCCCAGAACTCTGAGTTTGGAGGACAGTTTGGTTTGTTAAAAGAAAAAATCCCAGAGAGTTTTATGGAGAGAAATGATGCTGTTGCCGTGCATGTGAAGCCAGATCAAAGTGCAGATGTTTGGGTCTGAGCGCCACACATGTGAGCTGAAGTCTGAGGGGTGTGGGACAGAGCCTGTGCAGTGCCCTGCCCCTTCCTGGGTGTCTGTGAGTTTACTGGGTGTCCTTGCTGCCCTGCTGATGTGGTCATGGGTGTACCCTTGCCTTCACCAGGGCTGAAGGGCAAAGCTGCTGCTGGTGAGTGTGTGTTTCTACTGCAACCCATTGATTGGACTTCCAGATTCAGTGCAATGCTACTGAGATGTCTGTTTTTTCTTCATACCAGCCACTTTTCAAACAGTTTACAGAAAAAGTCTTAATAGGGCTTTACCCCAGGAAAGAGGGCTTTTCCATGCAGACATTACCATCCAGCACATCTTCTTTCGTTCACTGCATACACCGTATCGATGCTTATTTGAAACCTCCCTTTTTTTACCTTTACCTTGTTAAGCATTCACAAGTTGGTACATCTGGTGGTTGTTGATTGTAATAGTGACAAATTTCTTTACTGGAAATATTCTTAAATCTCATAATTTTAATACATCAGGTCAGCTGCTCCTGTGATTGTCTCTGAATCTTTTGATTTTGAAAAGGGAAATTCAAATCCAGCAAATCGGATTAGCAGGGCATTGAGGAAGTGCACCAGGGAGCAAACCAGGATGGTCCAGAAGGAATTCGCAAACTGTTCACTGTGAGTCTTGAATGTAAAAGTTCCCTCTTTGAAATTAGCAATTTTCTCTGAAAGGTGGTGGATCTTCACCTCTGAGGAGAAGAGAATCATGATGAGGCAGCCACAGGAACCTGAAAGGGAAGGGGAGATGCTCATCACCTCAGCAATCCCTCAGCCATGCTGTATGATGTATGCTGCCACCAAATACCACATGGAGAATGTTTTTATAGCCACTTAGCTTTAACTGGGGTTATTTTTGGAATCCAAGCCAATGGCGATTGAAACGGGTAAGCTTTTCTAATTGAATTTGGGTCAGGACCAGGAATATTTAGCATGGCTGCTTTAGTGCCCTGAGCCAGCAAAGTATCTGTGCTCGTGTTTGGCTTTAAGTTGCTCATTGTCCCGTTGAGCATAATGGAGCTCTCTGCATGCCTGAAGATAAACAGGTACTTTTAACAGCCCTTTGCTAAACTATGATTGTAGCATGTAATACCTTGTAAAGTCAGGGTAAATCTGCCTGTCAGCCAAGCCAGCAGCCCAGAGAGTGGGTGCATGGCAAAGGGATGGGGGACACTGTTATCCCTGCATGGCAGTGGCTCTGCTCAGAGCCCACGCTGCAGGGAGCTGCTGCCAGCCTCTTGCTGTCTGGCTGCTCAGCTCTTCTGTCCTTGGGAAGGCTGTGCTGCTCTAAGTGGTGACCTTGTTTATACTGTCTGGAGCCCTCCTGTTGTGGGGGCAGTTGTATCACTGATGTATTTTGGTTGGTTTTTTCCCCCTTTTCCTACTCTGGTGTGGTTCCTGGTTCTGACTGTGTGTTGGGTGTCTGGGATGCCGCCCCAGCTCTGGGTTCCTGGGGCCCTTCTGCCCTGGCTTCCTGCAGCTGCTTGCCCATTCCCATCCTGCCACCCACCCTCGTGTGGGATCTCCCCATCTCATCTCTCAGCTTCAGTTTGGAAAGCAAACTCTCTCAGTTTGGAAAGCCCATGTTCTGATACAGCAGAGTCACCCAGCTTCCTGCCTGGCTTGATTTTGCCAGTTTGGAGTCAGTGCAGCCACAGTCCTCAGCTCTCCCTCCTCTGCTGATAAAAGGTCACTGTGAGTGCTGACTCGGAGTGGTGCCAGCCCTCAGGACAGGCTGCTGGTACTCACAGGCAATGAAGCTCCAGAGGTACAGCCCCACGGGGCCGTGCAGAGTTTCGTAGGGGCTGCCAAAAGCATTGAACATGAAGAACCCTGCTCCCACCAGGGCAAAGACGATCAGTACTGTGCAGAAGAGAATGACACTAACATGGATACTTGCAGGGATAACTTTGAGCAAATCTGGAAAAACTGAAAACAAAACAAACACGAGATTATTATACACATTAGGCAAAGTTGTCTTGAAGTCAGGCTGGGGGTTCCTGCTTGTTTGTGATAATTGCTTTAATCCTGCTCTTCTAAATGCACCCAGATGAAGTTATTAACTATAAATGTTTTTCATGGATGTTTGGAGACAGAAAAATTCTGTGAAACTCAGAAGCATAGACTGGCCAGGAGAGAGAGACCAGCTCCAGGGAAAGGCTCTCCTCCTCTTCCTGTGGGTGGTATTTGGTCCTTAATGTAATCCTCGGGGAAAAACCAGGAAGTTTTGTTTGAAGAGGCAGGTCTGGCACAAGGTGTCACAGAGGCCTCTCGCAGTGCCAGTGTTATGGGGCTGATCTCCCTTGGCTGAAGGCTTGGCCATCCACTCTTCTTTGGGAGTGGGATAATAAATCTTTCTTTAGTCTTTCTGTTTTCATTTATGGTCATGAGGTCCCACAAAGGGTTATGACATAGGAAATGAAATTATGCTGTGATTATGGATGCACAAATTCGGGAATAATTTATTCTAAATATTTTTATGCTTCTTTTAAGCTACTATTTCAAATTGTGGTCCTGCTTGTCTAGGACACAGGGATAGTCATACAGAGAGCATGAGAGAATGATTTTTAAAAACTCCTGTTTGTTTGGCAGAAGGAAGGAACTGTGAAATACATGTCACTGCTCCTGATCCATGGGGGCACGACTGAAGTGAGGTAATAATGCCTTGAGCTGCTTTGCTGTGGCTGTAATGTGTGGGAGTAAAGCAGCCTCACGTCAATTACTCCTCCTTGTAAGGCCTTTACCAACTGCAAACTGCTCTGCTGCTCCATGCAGGAACAGAGCAGCAGGCAATGGGGTATCAAGTCCTTTATCTCCCTGACTAAATGAAAGGGAAATTAGTGAAACAAATGTCTGTAAAACTCATGAAGTTCAACAAGGCCAAGTGCAAGGTCCTGCATGTGGGTCAGGGCAGTCCCAGCACAGGTGGGGAATGTTGAGAGCTGCCCAAGGAGAAAAACATGGGGATGCTGGTGGATGAGAAGCTCCACATGCGTTGGCCACATGCTCTGGCACCCAGAACCTCCCCGTGCTCCGGGCTGATCCCACAGTGCCAACAGCAGTGGACGGGGGATTCTGCCCCTCTGCCCTGCTCAGGTGAGACTCCATCTGCAGAGCTGCCCCAGCCCTGGGGCCCCCAATATCAAAACAACGTGGACCTGCTGGAGTGAGTCCAGAGGAGGCCAAGGAGCCAGGTGGGGAGAGCTGGGGATGTTCAGCCTGGGGAAGGCTCTGGGGAGATCTTAGAGCCCCTTTCAGTGCTTTCCTGTGCAGGATTTGTACAAGGAATAGCATTAGTTCCTGTGACACTATCTGATGTTTTGGGAAAAAAATGCAAATTGTATTTAATAACACAGTTTTGTATTGTTTATTTCAAAAAAAACAAATTATGGTGTGGTATTGAACCCTCCCCTTGGCAGCTGCATCTGTAACTGGTTATGGCGTTAAAATTTTATATGTGATGCATCAGGAAAAATTAATTCCAGAAGCAATGTTGTCTTGAAAGGAAAGCATTCCTTCATGTCCTGAATGAACCTGTGCATGCTGTGCATGGCAGAGACCTTTAGAAAATGAACCGCTGACCTAGAAACTGATGGGAATGAGTGGGAACAAATGGAGCAGAAGTTTTCCCCAGCTGAACTGGGTTTGCTGGCAGAGCAAATTCCTATTACAATTAAAAGAGATATAGTGGTCAGAGGGGAGCATTTAATGGGAACAAGCACAGAACTAAATCATTTAGCCTATTTTCCGTGTCTGTTCTCCTCAGACATGCTGAAGTGCAGTGAGTGCATTCAGCTATGGCTGCGTGTTTGATAAGTTCGTCCTGCTTTCTGGAATGCTCCCAGTGAGCTTCCAAGGCACCGAGGTGATGGGAGGGGGCTGCTGCAGCCCCAGGGAGCTGGGTCAGCATCTTGTTCTCAGTGCTCTCTGAGGTGAATGCTCCTGCCCCGGGTGCAGCTTGTCCCCATCCAGCTGTGCCTTGCAGCTGTCCCTGACTGAGCCCGAGTGTCAGTCCCAGAGCTCCTGGCAGCTGGACCAGCCCTGGGTCATAAGTCTCACCTACAGCAGTAAACCAAATCTGTGGAAATTTCCCTCTGAAAATTCACCCAGGGTGCAGTAACTGCACACTGGGATGGCACACAAAGCAACCAAGAGGGACTTTCAGCTGTATAAACAGACCAGTGATGGCATTTAAAGAGAGCAAATACTAATGCTATGTTAAATTAACTTGGTCTACTATTTTGGGAAAATGTTACATAGTAAATAACTTCTGGTAGCTAGTCTGGTAACCTTCCCTTGCATTAGATCACTGGCGTGAGCAATTTGCATGTGCTGTTGTAGCAGAAGGATTATAAACTGTGTGCTGTAGCAGCTTCAGGTGAGCTATTGTACACACAGCAACTGGCTTTTACTGCCTCTTCCAGGTGCTGCTGGATACAAGTGTGTCTCACTTGATCATTTTTTTTATTGATCTTCTTGTCCTTGAAGATTAATAGGTTACGAATGCAAAGTGAAGCCATTACTGATACTCTGACATTCTGTGTGTCAGGTACCAAGTCAGCCAGCATTCCCCAGAGAGCCTCCTCCTGTCGTTCTTCCAATTAGAGCCACAGAATTGGAACTTTTGGGCTGCTTTTTTTCTCAATAGCAGCCAGTACCCCAGCTCTTTCCCGAGGTTCTTGTTGGTTTAGTTCATTCTTCTTGACAGCAGAGAGCCAATGTTGTAATGCTGACACACAGAGGAAGATGACAGAAAATAATTAACCCTCCCCAATTATTCTTTTTTAAAGTAGTAGTATAAATCTTTTGGAATGTGGTAACTTGTGTAACTGCATTATAGATTCTTGAAGACGCTAGCCAGGCTGTATCAGTATCATGGAATAAGTTGCTGACCCTGAGGATCAGAGCACTGCAAGGGCAGCGTTGCTTTGGCACGGCCCGTGCTGCTGGGCTCAGCATCCGAGCGAGGGGCCGCGCAAAGGGCAGCGCTGTGACCCCCCCGGCGGGCACCGGGCGGGGTACAGAACGCAAACACTGTCGGTACTCACATGAGAACTGGAAGGGTCTCCCCCCGAGCCCGCACTGCCGCACACGCTGCCCAGAGAAGAGCCCGTACTGGATCTCGCCGATGAACTTGTGCAGCTCCGGGCCGGTGGCGTTGACGAGCAGCGCTCCGGTGGTGCAGAGGATCGTGCCCCGCACCCAGAGCTGGGTGCCGATGGCCGCCGCCGTCCCCAGCGCGCAGGCGAAGCTCAGCACCCCGGCTGCGCAGAAGATGAGCTTCTTCTGCTGCGCTGGCATGGTGGCACTCGGGGTCCGCGGGGACGCGGCTGGGGAGGCGGTGCCGAGGTCCGAGCCCGGCGGCCGCCCGGATGCCGGAGAGCCCCGGGCGCGCAGCCAGCCCTGTGCCGAGCGCCCCGGTGCCCGGCCGGCCCTGCTGGAGGATGCTGGAAAGGCTCTCCTTCCCTGTGCCCTTCCGTACAGCTTTGCAGATGTTTCAGTGCATCCCCTGTCACTTGATCGCCAGGGTTTAGGATGACAGATCTCTGTAATTTGATGAGTGCTCTGCTCGTCCCAGCCCCCGGGGGAGGGGATGGGTGGGGGGTTCAGAGATGAGCTTGGTTGCTCTATCTGGTTATCCTCTCTCCATAAAGGAAGTTTTCTGAGGGTTTATTTTTGCAAGTTTTCTTCTAAAGCCAGCAATGCTGAGCTGCTCTCTTGGGTTTTTTGGTTGTTGTTTTGTTTTCTTGGTTTCGGGCTTTGGTTTATTTTTCCTTCTGGGTTAATTTATTTTTTGCTGCTCTTTAAGGTAATGCCCAGGTAACATACAGCACCCTGCCAAACCAGGAGGCCCCTCTTCAGTATCCAGTTGCATCTGGGCACCTGCTTGCACTTGCTTTCCCTGTCAGGGTGCTCTCTGGCAGGAGCAGCATGGTTATTACACACAGTGCTGTTTCGGCTGCAGCGTGTAGAATGCTCGGGCAAACTGTTCATTGCAAGTTTCAAATGTACACAAATACCTTTTTTTTCTTAAACTTTACCGAAGCCCAGCCCACCCTCAGGCTCAGGAACACACGGCTCCTGCCTCTCGTGTCCTGCTGCCGCTGGGTACACGCCTCGCTCTTCGCACGGGCCGAGTCGCGGCGTGGCGTCCCCGGGAGTGCGGCTGGTGCGGGTGCTCGGCGAGGGCCGGAGGCACCGCCCGCATCCACCCGCCGACTGCCGGGGACTTCAGCAAACGTCGGGCAGGGCTGCCGAGCCCCGGGCAGGGTTGCTGGACCCCGGGCAGGGCTGCCGAGCCCCGGGCAGGGTTGCTGAACCCCGGGCAGGGCTGCCGAGCCCCGGGCAGGGTTGCTGAACCCCGGGCAGGGCTGCCGAGCCCGCCGGGCCGCCCACGGCCGCTGGGTGTCGGCCGCTCCCCGCGCCCGCCGCGCTCCGGCGCTGCAGCGATGACACCGCATGCGGTGCTGGTTTGTCTTTTTTTGTCTCTAGTTTTCTTCCCCTTAATAAACTTCTTCTTTTGCCTGGCAGAGGAGGCTATGAATCACGAGGCCGTGTACGCTGTTTTCAGCTGGCAGCTCATGTAAGCCTGTAAGGATTTTCATTTTGTAAATAGGATGTCCACTACTAGGATGTCTGCCTACCGACGTTCTTATTGTTAAAAATGTTCTTTGAAGGACAGGTATCTGCTGCCTGTGTTTTGATGTGAGCCCAACTGAAGCATGTTTGGAACCTATTTCCTGTCTCTTTTTCCCGTTTTAATATCTTGATTTGAGCCTTAATCATGGATCACACGTGTTTCAGTGGTGGGCTTGGCAGTGCCGTCTTAATGATTGGATTGTAAAAGCCTTTTCCAGCCGGAGTGATTCTCTCCCAGCTGGCTCTTGTGTGGCAGGGTTCCACACGGGCAAGGGGCTCCCATCAGGCTGTGTGCAGCCCAAAACACGGCACTTAGTGCAGCTGACAGAGGCTGAGCTCTTTGTCCATGAAGTTTCAAATAATAATAGCAGTTGTTGAATTGTTTTGGTGGGCAGGTAGGCTCATGAAGATGTTCCATCACAATGAATGCAGTAACCTGTGAATGTGGCTGTGTGCACTGAGCAATAAAAGGACCTCTCATTTCTGGTTCTCTTTGACTTGTGTGAGTTCCTCAGAAGATTTGCCTGAGTAGGAGGACTCAAAATCTAGAAAACTATGATGTGTCATAAAGCAATAAATTCACTTTCTTTTTAGATGGGATTGCAGAGAAAACTACTGACCTTATTTCTGGCCATAAGTATTTTCCATTTGACATTTGCTTGACTCAAATAATGTCTTGTGCACAGCTCCAGAATGATTTTCACAGTGCTGATTATTGTGAAGGTGTAAATCCAGTAAACAGTCTGTATTGCTACTGTACATTTTTAAACTGGAATACAGTTTTTTGCACTAGGCTAGACTTGGAACACCCCTGACTCTCGTCTGCAGCCCCAGTTAGCGAGGAGTCCCTGTGAGGGCAGGAGTTGTGTTGGGCAGAAATAGAGTCCTCAGAAGGCTGAGCTGGAGAGTGCAATAGTGACTTTCTCATATCTATAACAACTCTTCTGTGAGTTCACCTGTCATTTTCCGAGGGCTTAAGCACACTCAAATTTCACCAAACATTTGGACTACATATATTTTATTATCTGTCACACGTACCACTATTGAAGAGAACTGAGAAAGAATAGCTTTTTTACCTCTTAATACCTTTTTGGTTTAGAATGTTTGGTGAGACTCTTGAACTTGTCAGTCTCCTGCATAGCACAATACAGCTTGGTTCAGTATAGCTTGAAATGCACCTCAGCAGTGGGGAATACCTGGTACATGCAGCTTGGTACCAGGATTTTCCAGCCAGTATGCAGCAGTGAATGGAGGACAGAAGAGGGTGTTTCATTTTTAATGACTGATGTTGAATTTCTTGAAATCACTATGTAGAATCCTGAAACTCCATGGATATTTATGCACTTAGGGCTCTGCTTTTAAAGCTTAGGGCTCTGTGCTTGTATTTAGTCTTCCTTCTCATGTTGTCTTTGTAGTCCATCTGAATTCTTATGATGCCAAGAGATGTTTTTCACTTTAGAGTGAAAAAGTCCTGTTTTGAATGTGGTTCTCACGATGGGGCTTGTGACAAATGCAGAGAGTTGATATTTGTCTTTCTGAGATCACTTTTCTGGAAATGAAACAAACAAACAAAACTCCCCACCCCACTGTGGGAAAGGAGCTCTGACGGGTCTTGGAGTCACAGATCTTCAATTTAACATTTGTAACTACATGAGAGACCTAAATCTGAGCGTGTTGGGCTGCTTGACAGGAAGGGGAGACAAGATGAGCAAAATAATATCTGCGGAATCAGTCTGTTTCCCCAAGTGCTGAGAAAATAGAGCATGTTCTGAGTAGTGTTGTAGCAGTTTTAGTAATGCAGTTAGCGTTGCTTTGGCTGCTCATATTGCTTAGGTGATGATGTTACCTACAGCCCTCTGCAGCGTGGTCTGTGCTTGGCCTCTGTGGTCTGGGGAGCTCTGCAGGGTAGGGGAGGGAGAGAGCTGGGGATGTTTCTCGTGTTTGAAATGTCCTGTGGTGTTTGGGAGAGCTGGGCAAGTTTTGGGGTGGTGTGTTGGTTTTAGTGTGGTTGAGCTCCTGAGCCTCCGAAAAGGAAAAGCACCCTGGGGCTGTGTTGGAAGGAGGGCAGCTCACCTGGGCTCAGGTGTGAGTTTTGGGATGCTACTCCTGCAGCCCCAGCCTTGCTCCTGAGGGGGCTTGGCGTGAGCAGGACCTGACCCTGGCTGCTCACAGCTGCTGTGCTGCAGCCTGGTGAGGATGGCTGAACACCAGCAGTGTCACATGCTGGGCTAATTTAAGCTCTAAGGTGTGATTTCCTGTGAAGTAAATGGTGACGATTTGGGTTTGGTGGGTCTTTTTTTGCCCAATAGGTTTGACGTGGTATAAAGCTATTTTCTGTTAACCTCAATGATGCAAGTCTTTCTGTGGCAAAGCACAAGTCACTTTAAATACAGCTGTGACAGATGAAAACTTAATGACGTTTTATATGTTGTATTTCTCTTACCTTTGTTTGGTGCTAGCAAAATAACATGCATTTATTTTAATAATTGTTTTCTTTGTATTTGTGAGCATCTCTAATTGGTAAACTACACTGGGCTGTCAAGCTTCAATGAAAATATTGCCTTTACTTCTTGGAGGCCTGGCACACAGATCCCAAGTTATCTGCAAACATTTTATAAACTTTTCTGTTATGAGTGCAAAACTGCTGTAGGTAAGACAGTAATTTGGGAGGAAGGGCTAACTGTTGGGTGGCCTGCTGTAATTCAAAGCTTCAGTTTAATTTTTCTTCACACAAGGAATGTCCTTGGCCCTCAGTTTAATTTTCAGATGTGTCTGAACATTGTACTTGACAGCTGAGCCCCCGTCCCTCGCTGGGGCAGGTGTGCATGGGTGGGATGCTCTGGAAACCACTGTCCCATGTCTGAAACTGACAGGGAAGCAGGACCGTGCAGGTGAGATGGGGAATGGTTTATTCTTTGGAGACCAGGAGAAACCTGTGCAGATTCCCAAGATGTTTTTAGTAGGTCTTGAAAATTAACCTGCTGGAGTTTGCAATTTGGACAGTTCAAACCCAAATATTTATAAGCTGAAACTGCAGTTTAACTACTTTATTTCCTTTTTTGGGTAGCTTCTTTGAGAAGACAGAGTTTGTGAGTGACCAGTGCCACCCCTTCCCCTGCCCCTGGTGACGGGACAGCAGAGTGTTTCCAGGGAGAGAAGTGCAGGGATCACTGGGATTCGAGGACAGGCCCCCCAGTAACCCATCATGACCCAGAGTCTAACACAAGCTTGCTAAATAGAATATTTTATGCTGGGGTTGGGCAGATGAATGAACACCAAAATACATGAAAGAAATACCTCTGGGATGGGATGGGATGGG